>QJNZ01000407.1:0-81337 GCA_004155055.1 Monosporascus sp. CRB-8-3
AAGGAAGCCGAGTACAAGAAGGACAAGGAGGCCAAGAAGGAGGCCGAGGACAAGAAGGACAAGGAAGCTGAGTACAAGAAGGACAAGGAGGCCAAGAAGGAGGCCGACCACAAGAAGGAGGCCGACAAGAAGGAGGCCGACTACAAGAAGGATGCCGAGTACAAGAAGGACAATGAGGCCAAGAAGGAGGCCGAGTACAAGAAGGGCAAGGAGGCTGACTACAAGAATGCTCACGAAGGCGGCCGCCAAAATGGCCACAAGGACGACCACGAGAACGACCACAAGGGCAGCCGTAAGCATGACCACAAGGGCGGCCTCAAGAACGTCTACAAGAACGTCACCGAGGAGGTCCACGAAGGCAAGCACGAGAGCGGTAAAGGCTTTTGGAAAACATATTAAAAAGTGAGTTATCAACCCGGTCATTGTTGAGGATTACGCTAATGAGTTATAGGTCCCTTCAAAGAAGTCTATACTTGCCGAAACGAGCCGGAGGCGGAAGGAATGTATTGCATTCCTCCGCCCGCATCCCAGGGTGAGTTTAACCGATGAAGGGAAAGGAGATTTAAGATACTCAAGCTAATACGGGTTGCAGCAATCAAGATCCCGCACCAGTGAGAATTGGGATGACGGCAAGAAGACTACTACACAGAAGATTTTCCTTGCACATGCATTGCTCTCCGAATTTATATAGATTGGCATTAGATATTGCTAGGGCATCTCCCCAGTTACATACCGTAGATTAATTCATAATTCGTTCCTTTAGCATCCCATCGACCAGTTTCCGGTGAACTTGCTACTGCGTACTTTGAGTCAAGAGATTCACGAGCCTGTGCCGACATTTGACTAGGAGATAAACCAGTTGCTGAAGTATAGAAACCCAGTAGGGGCTCTTCAGAGTTTCTCAAGGAGCTCCTCGCCTTGCCATTGCGTAGGCATTTTATTGGTTTATAAGAGCAGGTAATACTACACCCAGTATACGAATTTGACCTTGTCCATGATATATATGAGATACACATAGGACGTCTTTGAACCGCTTAGGTAAGAACAGATGTCTCAACTGCTGTGGTAGTTAGATCGTTGCTTACTGTGATGGGCGAGTACGCCTTTATAGCCGCGTTTCCCCTATTAAGGCCTCCCCCATGGCGGTAGTTGGACTTCACCTAAGAAATCTCACCCGTGCATAGCAAGTTGGGGCGCTATGCACACTTAGCAGTTCAGCTTTTTTCATGTGTCGGTCTTGATTCGTTTTTCTGCGAGGCCTATTCAGACACGGCGCTCTCTTATTGTTCTATTGTCAAGAGACGAACGAATTACCTAATCAAGACTGTTGCTTCTCAGTGGTTCCTTCGCCAATGCGCATGAGGAGTTCTCGACGCCGGGCTACATACTCTTTTAATACCTGGTGCGCGTAAAGAGTGCGATCTTTCTATTTTAACCCCTGAAAAGCTTATCTTGACAAACTCCAGAGTGTCCAGGGTGCATGGGATTGTAAAACGGTACTCTTGAAGTGCGAGTATATCTTTCCTTATTCCTCCATCGTACTGTTCAAGCGCATATCTCTTCTCGTTAGCTGTGTTTGACTATGAATGTTCAATTCAAACCCTCAACTTCACGGCACTAATCAAAGAGGGGTTCGGTGGGGACTCTGAAGTGGCACGAAGTACTTCTCAGAGTACCATGCTTGAGAGGACCGTTTGGTAGCTAACGGTTCTGAGGGCATTTAGCTTGGACTAGCGGAACGACATAGCCGGTATAACAAAGCTCTACGATTGCGTGGTTATGTATGCGCAGAACTCTGTGACTCTAGAAGGCATCCCCCGGCTCGTTACTGAGAACATTGAGCTTTTCAGAAAAGGAGACAAGGGAGAAGCAGTCTCCCAGTTTAGCCAGCGACGGACCAACCGGTAAGCATTCCTTGGACTTTGTGTGAGAACTAACGCAACCACTGTTGTGCCGGCCGAGTTCCGCAGCTCAACTATCAGATTGGAATCCATCTATCTGATTGTCAGGGAGCAGATGAAGATCAAGGTCGGCGCGTTGCTGTTCATGACCCTGGTCCTTGCTAGCTTCCTGTAACCTAAGGACCGTACGCGCGTCAAGATCGCGAAGCTCTAACCTGCCATGAAGCTCGTGGTTGAGGTGAGGTTTGTAAAGGAGATCTTATTATTTATCTAAATGCTACAAAGGCATGCTTAGTAGTACCGACGGCTATATACACCAACCCGAAAGGGGGCTGATCCGTCAACGCGAAATCAGAAGCTGTATTTGCCGGGGGCATTCAAACACGGGTACTGGAGGCTTGGTAATCCAAATATCTCGTAACCTCCTCCTTTACATTCCAGGCGTCCTGGCGCTTAAAGAAGTTCATAAAATTCCTCAACCTTATTAGCAGGAAGAGCGCAACGTACAGGCCACAGGTCTTCAGCCACGACATGGGCATCTTCGGCTGTTTCCACCGCAGCCCGTCCGCCCTGATGGCGCGGACTCTCGGGGCCCTAACCTTGAATAGCCCGAGGATCGACTGCGAGACCGCCTCGTCAGGGCAGCCGTTCCCCTTCTGGAGGTAACCCGCCAGGAGCAGCGCGAGGGCCTCGGCGTCCTCGAAGGCCTGGCTGGCGCCCTGCCCCGTCCGCGAGGGCAGCGCGTGGGCCGCGTCGCCGACGAGCACGCACCCGTCACGACCCCAGTAAGGCAGGTCGGGCATCACGAAGATGGGGAAGACGTGGCCGATGCTGGCGGACCGCAGGCACCGACCAATGAGCGGATCGGCCCAGTCGCCGTGCCGCTCGCGGAGCTGCCTCGTGATCACGTTGTAGTCGAGCTCGGCGCCCCTATCCGGCAGGTCCGTCTCGTAGACGGACCAGTAGAGCAGCTTGTTCCTGTCGGACTGCGTGAGCCCGGAGTAGCCGAAGACGCCCGTGGGCCCCGTGAAGAATATCATCGTGGGGTCGTCGACGAGGTGCTGCGGCAGCCACATGTCGAGGACACCCCCGACTGCGCAGATCCCGCTGTGCGCGGCGTGAGAAAATGCGACTGGTTGGATGGCCGTGGCGATTTTGATTACTTACGAGTACTCGGGCCGATATTTTTCATTGTCACCAAAAAGGTCACGGCGGACGGTACTGCGGATGCCATCCGCTCCTACCACTAGATCCGCTATCTCATCTGGCGAGCCGTCTTCGAATTGCACCACGGGCTTTTGCCCCTGTCGCGCGAGGACTCTGGATACGGCCTTGTAAATCACCGTACCCTCGGGAAGGCTCTCCTGGAGGCAGTTGATGAGGAGCGGGCGAGAGATGGGCAAGACGTCGAGGTACTCGCGTCCCAGCAAGTAATTCCCCGCCGTCTTCCACGTGAAATGCGTACAGGGGAACCCGTAGGCGTAGACCTTTTCTCTTAGTCTGTGGTCGAGGTCGCCCAATACGCGAAGTCCATTTGCTTGGAGCCCTAGTCCAGCGCCTAACCGGCTCGTACTGACCTTTGGGATCGGCCCATCTTGGTTTGAGCTGTGGTGAGGGTTTATGCTATCGTATACTTTGACCTGAAGATTTTGGTTGGCAGGTATGTATTTGCGAAGGGCGATGGCCGTACAGAGGCCGCTCAAGCCAGCTCCAATAATGATAACTTTCATCTGCTCAAGCGTACTGGATGACACGAAGTTACCGATAAAGAAGCTCGGAACGGGTATATAAGCTCATTCGTGATGATAATGCATACCTCGACGTTCAATATCTTACCAAAAGCATGACAACAGGAATTTTTGCTGGCCTCGTAGGGCTGAATGGTTTTTTGTTCGTTGCTTACTGTTCATAAGCCGTCATACTTGGCACGGCACGGCACGATCTCCGGTCTCCGATTCGCCTGCCGATTTCTCGGACTTCGCGAAATTCTCCGTGATGGGCTCAACCCCGTATTTAAACATACATCGCAACAATGTAATACCCAAGTAGGTAATATTTGATTATGTCCTAGACCTATCCACCAGGTTACGCTGGACTGGGGAGGAGATGTTTCAACTTGGGGCGTAATAATCAAATACGACTCCCTGTTTAAGCGTCGAGAGCAAAGAGAGTTCTATCTAGATACCCCCTATTCGTCTTACAGCGCTATTACCGACCTGCAGCAGATGACTGAGTAAGTATTGATACCGATACCCTGAAGAGTTTCCATTGATGTCTTGAGTCCGCTCTTGGACGAACTGCCCGATCGCGGTCCTCTTAATCTTGCCATTATGGTATGCGGTGCAAACTCTCGAAATTCGCAGGCGCTAGCAGAGCACCGGAGCTTAGTATAGGGCTTGACTTAATGCTCGGCCTTGTATCTGCACGTCCGAGGTGGTTCGGATGTAAGCTTGTAGGAGGCTCTGTCCTGACTCCAGGGGCACATGGGGTGAAACAATTTTGAACACGTCAAAAGCCCCCCACCCCCCTAAAGCGGAGGCGTTGATTCGCTCGCCCATAATGCGGTAATTGACGGGGGGCCACACACTCAAGGATTCAGGACTCTAGCAAGGAATCAGATTGGGTACGCAGGCAGAGTTGCCCGGTTTCCTTCTGATCGCCGCATGTGGGGCTCCACGTGAGATCCCCGATTA
Source organism: Monosporascus sp. CRB-8-3 (assembly GCA_004155055.1). Taxonomy (NCBI): domain Eukaryota; kingdom Fungi; phylum Ascomycota; class Sordariomycetes; order Xylariales; genus Monosporascus; species Monosporascus sp. CRB-8-3. The sequence continues at coordinate 4,595 of QJNZ01000407.1, forward strand.
TGGGGCTATAAAAGGTAGTCGCCGTCCATTTTTTAGAACCATCGTCCTCGGGCAACTCTAGACTCCTTTGGGCTGTAGGGCTTGGTAGGTAAAGGGGCACGTTTACTCGTTACGGCGTCCCGCCGTCCCGGCGCCGCCTGGAACGATCCCGACATCTAAATAAGGTTGCCCTAGCGGGATCCAACTGTCACCGCCATGAAGCCCATCGAATATTCCGCTCCCGTTGCGCGTTCGCAGAAATGTGATTGTCGGGACGCGGTTTCTAGCCCGGCGCCTCGTTATTATTATCCAGCAATGGAAATGTAACACGACTACAAGCAGTTAATCTAGGCGAGTGCCAAGTTCCTTTGGTGCCGTACAGGACGAACTCGACGTGTTCTCGATGGTCGCACGTGGATGGTCGGGTGCATCCGTTACAGCCGAGTTAGCTTAGGAGCTAGACTTGAGACCCGCCGGGGTAGCGATATCGAGCGGTGTTCGGGTTTCTATGTGGCGTCTGTAACGCGTAGATGCTGACTCGACAGGCGGTGACTATAAGTCAGGAATTATAGTCCAGGCATGAGAAACAGACTTGGGCCACTTAGTCAATGGCTAAGGAGTCCGGAGACCGGACTCGGCTATGAGCCCGCTAGGTACGGTAAGTTAGTTAAGTAAGCGGCAGCTGTCTTCGATCGCTTTCCTCGAGCCGATCCCGTCTAACCTGCAATCATCTGCTGCCGCCCTATCTTGCAGCATCTATCGGAACTGCCATCATGCTCAGTGACTTCATCACGGGAGCTGCGTTCGGCGCGGCCCTAAGGGCCTCGGGCGTTTACGAACCGGCAGTCATCCTTTCCCAACTGAACGTAACCGACTGGCATATGGTCGAGACATTCCTAACTGCTTCCGGAACTAGTGTGTGCGTGTTCCCGTTCCTCGGATTAGACCCCTCTGGTTCTTCGGCACTCGAGACGCAGCTGTTTGCTAACATCCACAGGGTGGTCGTTGCATTGAGCCAACCGCTGAGCCATCTGAGTCAGAAGCCTCGAGACTACTCTTCTGTCGGCCTCTTCGCGTCTTATGACGGTAATATCTTGGGCGGACTACTCGCGGGGGCCGGGATGGCGTTGTCTGGGAGCTGTCCAGGCACGATCTTCGTGCAGCTCGGGGCAGGTATCCCTTCGGGGTTCTACACCATCGCCGGGTGTGTTCTCGGCGGTGTTGCCTGGTCTGGGATGCTGGCTCCGGCCCTCGAAGCCCGCACGAGGACGAGGATAAAGTCTAATATCCAGCCGAAACTCTCCGTTTATGAACATTTAGGTATTAGCAGGGCAACTGCGACTGTAGGAATTGCAGCCACGTTTGCCATGACCGTGTCCACTATCAATCTGCTAGCGCCTTCTCAGACTCGAGGTCTGGTCACCCCGATTGCAGGAGGGCTGCTGATCGCTGGTTCACAGCTGATTTCTATCATAACACGGAGCAAACTCATCGGTACATCGTCCTCGTTCGAAGAGGCTGGAAAGTACATATGGTGGGCACTCAGGGGAGGAAACAGCGATAGAAGACCCAAGTCGTACAGTACCATAGTACTCACTGCTGGAATGGTCGCGGGAGCAGCTCTTGTACCATTAATGAACCCCATAGCCTCTGGTAGTTCGACGTTTCCGCGTCCAGGAGTCGACATCAACCCCGTCGGTGCGGCACTCGGCGGCATGTTACTTGCCATAGGTTCGAGGATGGGCGGAGGGTGTACGAGTGGGCACGGCATTAGCGGTATATCGTTACTTTCCGTCTCGAGCTTTATCTCGGTGGCGGCTATGTTTTCCGGGGGGATGATTGTCTCAATGTTCTTAGGCTTATAAGTAGAGAAACTCTGGGAAACGTACATGACAAGCCGGGCCAAACTCTCTGCTCCCTTTACCATTTCGAAACTAGTGTCGATAGAAGATTCATATCATACAAATGGAAAGAACAATAGGAGAGCAAGTCATATGGGGAAAATCATGCGCAATTTGTATTAAACCGCAAGGCTGGCGTTTTCATATTAGTGTACAACTGTGGCCTCTTGCCAAGTGAAATTCCACCCGAACCGTCCGAAAATCAAGATTAGGGGCCGCAGGAGCTTGAGAAGGGAGATGCCGCGGATCTGTTGAAAAGTATACACCCCCTTGGCACCACCCAGGTTCCCATCTTAAGCGAAACAGTTTGTAAGTGGTGAAAATATCAAACCCTTGGTGGCCGGTCTAAGGATGAAGGTCATAGCAAGGCTGTTCAGGTTGTACAAAGCCCATGAGCTGAACACTCGGTTGACCGAACGTAAACGAGGCGAGGCCAACTATTGAAAACCCCATCATATGCGATGGTGACTTTCTAGTAGTTGAGCTCGCCGCCACCTCCGCCTGCAACGTGATCCAAGTCCTCATAGCTCTTGAGGCTCCGTCCCTGAACGGCCTCGCGAGGACCTACCGCCGCTCCGCCAGCAGCACCATCACCCCAGCGGCCGGCGCCACCCCTTCCACGCCCAGCACCCTGGCCGTCCTGGCCCCAGCGTCCTTGCGGTTGACGCCGATCGTAAGGACCCGTGCGGTTTTGGAATCTGCCAGCACCACCGGGTCCACCGCGTCGGATAGGGCCACCGCCACCGCGCTCGTCGCCTCCGGCATTCCATCCCGCAGGTTGCATAGCGTGGTTGCCAGTGAAAAGGGGGGGCATGCCGGGAAGGCCGGGAAAGCCAGGGAAAGGCGGCATCACGTTATTCATAGCAAAGTTCTGCAAATTGAACCCGCGCGGTGTACCCTGCTGCGTCTGTCCACTGCTGGGTGGGAAATGGCCATTGCTGTTGGCGTCCGTCCTCGATGGGGCAATGTGAGCCGGGTCCAGAACATATGCATTGATGAGGTCAAACTAGCTCCGTGGTTAGCTCAAGTCAGCTGCCTCAAGATGGACCTTCTTACCTCTTGCCGCATATTGTCCATCCACTCTGTATGTCGTTTCTCAACATGTTTCTTCCAAAAGTGCTCCTCCTTGAAAAGCTTTGTGCACTCGGGAACCTTGCACCTCCACTTATGTTCGTCTTCCTGTTTGACGAACTTGGAGAGCTCCTCGTTGACGGCCTCGTCTGTGGGCTTGCCACCAAGTTTACGGATATCGACGGATTCTGGTTCCAGAATCTGCATGATCTTGTCCTCGAAGGTCTTGACCCACTTGTAAGCTCGTTCAAGTTGTTGCTCAGACTTGGAGGACGTGTTGCGGAACTTCCGGCTAGGTTCAACCGCCTCACCTTCCTCCTCATCTTTGACCTCCTCCTTTTTTTTGGAAGGAAAAGGGTCGCCATTGGCGCTCGCTCTGGCGACGTTCTTGGCGGCAGAGGATAGTGTACTTCGGGGCCGACGAAGGTGCCCCCCAGGGCATTTTCGAGTCAGCTCATGGATAGAGTCGCTCTCGAAAACACAGAAGAAGCAGAAGTTGAAAACCCGGCGCAGGTATTCGATCATGAGGTCAAGCTGCTTCTTTTTTACCAGAAGATCTTCATCGTCGACCTCGTCATCGATAGCGCCCTCCTCGTCCGACTCTCCCATTTCACCTTCTTCCCCATCTTCCATAGCATCATCGAAATCCAGATTTCGTTCCTTCTTGACCTTCTTGGCAGGAGCTGTAGAACCCGTTGGCTGCAAGTGTCCTGCGTTTCGCAGACTCTCTACTCTTTCCTCAATCCTTAAAGCGGCATTGAAGTCCGATCCGAAATCCTCCTCGAACTTATTGATCAATCGCCGTACCAAGGTTAGGTCTTTCTCGATTCTTTCGGGTGCAGAAAAGAGATCCCACAATGCCTTCTTACGGGGGTTACTAGGAGGATTATGAACGCCAACGTGGCAAACGAAGTCGCCTCGGACTTCGTCTTTGACCGTCTTGCCATTAACAGCCTCGAGTGCCTTCTCAGCGGTCGATACGGGGACGGGTGATTTGACGGTTATATCACCATCTTCATCCTTTGGATCGGCACGTTCGACGAGGGCGGCCGTCTCCGAAGCAGGATGAAGCATGACCCAGCCCATGCGATGGTATCTTTTGCTGGGATTCGGATCGCTAAGAGACAACCATTTGAAGCCGCCTTCTTCCTCGCCGAGATGCTCCTTACAGAAAGTCTCCAAATTCTGTCGACTAACGTGGGGTGCTATAGTTTTAATCAGGAGAGTTGGCTGGTACAGGCTGTCGTCGCGTAGGTCATTGCCACTTGCTGGAACTAGGTCGCCAACGCCAAGCACTTCATTAGCTGCAGTGGCTTCTCCCTCTTCCTTCTCGACAACTCCACCTGCCCCGTTACTCTCACTCTTAAGAACCCCTTCCAGGGAGAACTCATCAAAGGTGCCCGACTCAAGGTCCTGCTCCCACTGGCTGTATGCGCCACGTCGGAACTCATTAAGCTGGGCGCGGAAAGCATCCCGGACTTCAGAAACGTATCGCTCGCGAAACCACTGTTCTTTCTTATGCTCAGCGACGAAGGTCCTTGCCATCTTGGCTTGAAGCTCCTCTCTGTATGCATCGTACGCGGCCTGAATCTTGGCTTTCTCCTTCTCGCGTTCTTCTTGGGTCTCACGTTGACCACGCGGTCGCTCAGGTTCGCGACGGCGACCTGTGCGCGCACGTTCCTTCTCCTCCTTAATCTTCTCGTTGGCTCTCCACCACTCGCCAAAGTACGAGAAGCCAACTTGGAATGGCAGTTTGACGGGGTCCGTCAATGGGTTGACGGCAGGCGGAGGAGGCTCATTAGTACTCTGGCCCGGAACATAGCGGTCGATATTGGCGGGAGGCGAGGCAATGCGACGTCGATCATCTCTATCACGAGCGCCGGCATACTCGTCTCTACCACGACCCCGGGGCTCATACCGGTCTAAGGGCGGAGGGGACCGAGATCGGTGTCGGCGACTACGGTCATGGCCTATAATAATTAGCTTCTGCTTCAAGCAAATCTGATGATTCGGGATTAATCAAGTATCAGCGGGACTCATGGAACTGAACATGATACAGGGATAACAGATGAGGAGGTCCGTAGCCCCGGAGAGGACTTCATAGATCCAAAGAAAACGCACCAGGGGAGCGGCCACGGTAAAAGCTATCCACGCGATCATCCTTGATCCGGTCGTCCCGGCTGCTCCAACCGCGTTCTGGAGGAGAGCGCCCCGGGCCATCGCGATACGAATAGGAGTCCATATTATTGCCCTAATCCGTCGCGGGATATCTCTCTGGTGTATCCGGAATTCTTAGGCAATTGACGGGAGGCTCGTATATGTAGGGTCGTGGTCGTTCATGCAGTTTGTCGCTCGTCAGGGGATGTCAAATGGTAGAGGGTGTATCTGGTGCCTACTGTTTGGCATCGTGCTTGCCGTTAGAGAAACCATTCTGACAATGTTTGAAGGGAGTAATGGGATGTGAATAGTATAGCAGAATATATGAGGGGATGAATTGGGGCAAGCCAGAGACGAAGAAAGGATGAGCAGCATGGGCAGGAGCGTTAAGCCCCACAACAAGCAAACAGAACGAAAGAGTAAATAAAGTTATGGGAGTTTGGAGGTGGAAGGATGGATATCGATCAAATATTTGTCGAAGTTTTGTGCTGGTAAAGTCTTTTTGATGAGTGTAGTAACTGAACTGAACGTTGAGTTTGGTATGAAGGTCAGGGCTAAGTGCTGTCGGGGGAAGATCTATCAAGACATTGAGGGCAAGGGATGAGGGATTGTTTGACAATTGGGAATGCCGAAGAGCTATTGAGAAGAGGATTGTGATCGGGAAAAGGATTGACGAACTGTATAAATGTGATTTTTGCATATACGCTTTAATGTTGAAACCAGGTTGTCTCCAAGACAGCTCAGCAGACAGACTCTGGAGAACAAAAGGTAGACGTTGCGACAAAAAGTCATTCACGATGCGCGACAGAGAGAACGGGCGGCTAAGGAAGCATGAGTGGAGCCGGCTGACAGGTAAAATGCACTAGGGAATGGCGAAACGATTATCCGTCACTGCGGATTCACAACGTACCTGGGTACCAAGTATGTATATCGGTAAGCGATGGTTTATGGAGTGGAGCATCTACGTGTGATTGATCCCAGTTGTATTGGGAAAGGTCGGCAATAAGGAAGGCACAGATACATAGCAAGTTGGTATGTAGGCTCAACCGCATGAACAGGTACCTGCTATGTACTTCCTTTCTAAAGCCGGAAATGAACATATCAAAACACCACCCTACAGTAATTTCTTCCCATGACGATCTCAAGCTATGGTTGTTAATTGGGCATAATTCACAGCTTTGCTAACTGTCTTCGATTCGTGGTCTGGAAACCACAGACACAACCACATCCTCGGCAAGCTCTGTAAGACATCCACTGGACCTATCTAGAGGTGACCACGTAGGTAATTAGTACTGGTCATCGTGTAGTTTGTCAAATACAGATGCTTCCGATAACAGACGAAGATGTCTACTTATTATGAGGATTATTGTCCTACCAAACATAACCGTTCTCATGTTACATAACACCTAGTTATTGATTATATAAGACCTTTGAAGTGGACACTTAAGGCTGCATACGTCATTACTTCGGAGCTGTGTTCCCGATGTTACGTGGTAAAGGAATGTCAGGTGATATACGACATCCTCGACAGTGAAACAAGCCCTCCTTATATGAAGCCATTTCTCGACATCATACATGAACTGATCGACCTCTCCGAGCTTCCAAAATGACAACCTACATCCCGCAGCTCACGTTACCGGAGCAGGTCTTCGCCAGCGCACCGGCCTCGATCCTGCTGCCCGTGGTGCTGGGGACGGCAGTGGGTTACAGCACAAGACGTAAGTCTCCATCACTTCTTCCTCCATCTCTCCCTACTACGTACATGCAACCAGACAACTAAAACCCCACCGCCATGCCAAACAGCAAAGCAAACAGAAGAAACCTACAACCTAATCAGACAACCCCCACTGCGGCCTCCGCCCTGGGTCTTCGGGCCCGTGTGGACGGTGCTGTACGGGCTGACGGGGTACGGCGCCTACCGGGGGATCGGGCTTAACCTAACATCGGTACTACCGGGCACTACGTCGGTGGCGAGGCGGGCCGCGGCGCTGTACACGGTGCAGCTGGGGCTGAACCTGGCGTGGATGCCGCTGTTCTTCGGGGCGCGGCGTCCCGCGGCGGCCATGCTAGACGTGCTCGCACTGCTTGGCGCCAACGCGTACCTCGCGCGCCTGTTCTTTGGTACCCGCGACGGGCTCGCCGACCCCGTCGCCGGCTGGTGCTGGGCGCCCTACCTCGCGTGGCTCAGCTTCGCCGCCTACCTGAACGCCGGCGTCGGTTACCTCAACGGCTGGGATATCTCCCATGCCACGCTGAGGAGGCGGAAGGCGGCCGGTAAGAGTGCGCAGTGAGGGGACGAGAGTGGTGAGTTGTTGTATAAGGTGTCTTTGCATGAGGGGGAAGCAAGGGCCTTGGGTTACTAGACATTGTCACTAGCAGCCGACACATGTATCATAGAACCTATGGACAAAGTAGACAAAACTGTATCTACATGCCTCCACTATTTGAGGAGGCCAAGGCCTGTTACGAAGTCGCCGTTCCCACATCTAGTTTCCCAAAGAATACCGAAATCTATACCGCCGTCTACGTCCCCGCTACGTAGTCTCACGACGTGGAAACACCCGGAACGCCCCCATATATACGCCACATCTCCCCGATAAATCCCGTCTATACAGTGGCATGTCATATATCTCACAAGGGCAAGTGGCGCTTCAGGCCGTCGTAGACCATGAAGATGAAAGCCGAGCTCGGCGCCGACCTCAGCACCGTGATCCCGCAGCCGCGGTACATACCCCGCAGGCCGCTCTGCTTCCACAGGGCCCTGCCCTCCTGCATGAAGGTCCGGTTATGGGCCGAGCCGCCGATGGGTGACGTCTGCATCCTGGATTTGATAGTGTCGGCGGGGAAGAAGAGGAAGTTGTAAGACATGCCGGCGGACGCGCCGGCAACCGCCTGCTGCCAGAGCGGTAGCGCCTCCGTGGTGAGCGCGTCCTTCTCCAACTGCGTCGTGGCGTTCCGCTCGTTGAGGAGGTAGAAGAGCTTCGTCGTGGTCTCCTTGGAGCCGAACCATGCTGAGCAGCCGCCGGCTTCCCGGAGGAATGTCCCCATCTGCCCGTGCCAGAATCCTCGGAAGCCTTCGTGCCTGTAGACTCCCCTGATGACGGACGTGATGCTGGGAGCTTTCGGGGCCATGCCGTCCGCGCTCGTCGTCATGGGGACTTGGATCTTGCACTTTACGAGCTCGATGGGCGTGAGCACGAAGGACGTGAGCGAGCCGGAGAATGCGCCGGTGAACCATAATGCCGGGAGAGGGAGCATTCTGTCGCGCGAATAGTATCCCGATGCGTATACGACCTCCCTACCTAAGCGCTCGAAGAAAAAAAGGCTGCTCGTTTCGGCAGCGGCGCCGAGGAGCGGCGCGGTTATCCCGCGGTATAATCCCATAACGCCATCGGCTTTTATGGACTGCCGGAAGCAGTCGAGGGGACCGGTATATCGGAGGGGGAGGTGGTCGGGCTGAGATTGCAGGCGGACTTTGACCGTGTCGAAGGGGTATTCGATGTATTTGCCAACAATGCCGGAGATCTGGAGCGTTTGTTAGATTGATGCGCCGGAAAAGTGGCCAAGCTGGCTGTCTTACAGATCCGTAGAGAATGTCCTCGATGGACTCCATAGCCGTTGACTTCGCCTTCTTAGGAATGTCAACAGGCAGAGCCCTCGCAGTTGCGGTCGACACAGGAGCATCTCCCTCTTTAACGGCCATGCTGTTCAAGAAAGTTCGCTCCGGCGCTGCTGGCGAAAAGATAAGGTCAACTGATCAAGACTCGTAGCTGGTAGTATAGAATTAGAGCTATGGGGCAGGTCAAAGCCCCGCGGCTTGCCGGAACTGGCGTACGGTGGCACCGCAGGCAGGTGAAATTGATATCTCCTTCTCCTTCTTAGAACTTGGCGAATATATATGCCTACTATCACTCGGTAGCTACGACATGTCGGAGACGGGACTATCATCAGTACGTGTTACAAGGGGGGGGATCTTTCCGGTATATGTAGCTGGAGATGTCTGGTACACACCCAGATGCAGTTGATCGTTACCGCTTGTCGAGCGGATGTAATTGTTGATGTTTGTTTCGGTTGATCAAGACTACCTCCATCGGCGGCATGTCGGCCTAGCTCCCTGGAGGGAAAAAAGAGCTTAGGGTGGAAGGGGAAGCCATTACGTAGCCATGGTTACCATTACGAGGGAAAGCCTGGTTTTATAATGGGGTTTACTGCCAGAAAGGGGTATAAATCCTGAGAGAATAAAGGGATCTCTTGGACAGCCAGGGACAAAAGATAAACTTTTTTTTGGCGCACCTGAGCGATGTCGGGCCCTTGTAATGCCTCGGGAGTTCCTGGAATTTTTCGCCCTATTGACGATTGTGATTGGTGTGGGGTGGTGGGGTGGAGGGGTGGAGTGGAGGGGTTTGCAGGCGCGGGCACCACTGCCATTTTCTGGCCATTGAATGGAGGGGATGTTTGGTGCCACCATCGCGGCATCTAACTTTACTTAGCACTCAGCCAGCAACTTTAAGCATATCATCATGCAATATTTTAGCTGTGAAGGATGTGGAGTCAGTCAATGACATTTTATCTTACTACTCGACGTTGAAAGATCGTCCTTCGTTACTCTGGTTAACCGTAACTCGCTTGACACTAAAGTGGTTCTAGGTTAGCTATATGTACCCGATACAGGATCAGCTAGCCAGTTATCATGGGAAAAGACAAGAAATCCAAGTCGTATTCGAAGAAGCAAAAGCTCGCTGAGAAGAAGCAGAAACAAGAGAAGAAGGCTGAGAAGAAAGCGAAGACCAAGTCTGCCAAGGTTGAGGGTAGTGATGCTGAGGATGTAGATCTCGATGAAGTCCTAGCAGAATACAAGAAACAGCAAGAGCTGTTCCTCAAGGTCACCGAGACTGTCCTCGATGCTCCTCCAAAGCCTCGCTCCTCTGCAACTTTCCTGGCATCTCCGTCCAACAGTAACCAACTGCTGTTGTTCGGCGGAGAGAATTATAACGGTGCCATTGCAAATTTCTACAATGATCTGAACATATACTATATTGATAGGGATGAGTGGCATTGTGTTACCTCGCCAAATACCCCTTTACCGCGGTCCGGTCATGCTTGGTGTAGAGGAGGGAACCAGAGCAACTCGGTCTTCCTCTTCGGAGGCGAATTCAGCAGGTTTGTTGTCACGGCTTGCATCATATCATCTATTGTAGCTCTAGCTTATAATGTCGTATCTAGTCCCAAGCAGGGAACGTTCTATCACTACAACGACTTCTGGCGACTCGAGCCGAGCAGTCGAGAATGGACTCGCATCGAGACCAAGGGAAAGACCCCGCCAGCGAGAAGTGGTCATCGTATGACCTACTTCAAGAATTACATCATATTGTTTGGAGGTAAGCAGTCAGGAACCAGGTTGAACTCGTGTGACTAACCTAAGCCATTAAGGGTTTCAGGATACCTCGAACCAGACGAAGTACCTGAACGATCTTTGGATATACGATACCACAGTGAGTTGAATTGGACGCGCTTCTATCCTATTCAGTAGACTCATAGGAGTCCCTAGAACTTCGTGTGGCACAGCCCCAATCTGCCTCCAGCACAATTAAAGCCAGATGCTCGATCATCCTTCACCTTTCTGCCCCATGAACAGGGTGCCGTTCTCTTTGGCGGTTATTCCCGGGTTAAGACGACAATATCCGCCAATAAGTCGGCCAAAGGTGCGTCTCAGGGCCAGAGAAACATCCTGAAACCCCTGATACACCAGGACTGCTTCTTCCTTCGGATCACACAGCCGCCTGCAGATGCGGTCCCCGGTACGCCTCCGACTGTGAGGTGGGAAAAGAGGAAGAAGCCGGCAAACACGCCCAACCCTCCACGAGCCGGCGCTACCATGACTTATCACAGAGGCCGAGGGATATTATTTGGTGGAGTCCACGACGTGGAGCAGAGCGAAGAGGGCATGGACTCCGAGTTCTTCAACCAGCTGTTTACGTGGAACATCGAAAGGAATAGGTTCTTCCCGATGGGGCTCCGCAAGCCCCGAACTCTAAAGAAAGCTGCTGGCGCGGAACAGCGAGTTGGGAAACGGGGACGGGCTCAGGCGAACGAGGAGGAGCTGCTGAAGCAGCTTGCGGCACTGCAGGCTGGCTCGTCCCTTGAAGATGCCGACGATATGGAAATCGACCTAAATCCTGCCGAGCCTGAAGAGCCGGAGGTGCCGGTCCGCGAGATGCCAGTCTCCATGGAGTTCCCCCATCCTAGGTTTAACACACAGCTGACCGTTCAAGATGATGTGCTATATATCTACGGAGGAACCTTCGAGAAGGACGACCGTGAGTTTACGTTCGACGACCTTTATGCGATTGACCTTGGCAAGATGGACGGATGCAAGGAGATATTTAGAAGAGAAGTCGAAGACTGGGCTGTATGTATTCCCACAAAACACCCTCCTATAGAGGGGTCGGCGTGTTTCTACGCATGCTTCATGATGCTGACCTCTCGTTAGGGATCGGAGGACGAAGACGAAGAAGATGAAGATGAGGATGAGGATGACGAGGACGAGGAAGACGAGGATGTCGAAATGCTCGATGAGCCATTGGTGTCCCCTAGTCACCGCAAGAAGAAGCAAGTAGATGAGGTGTCGGTTGCTGATTCGGCTATTACGGAATCGACTATGATGTCCGAAGAGCAGGAGACGGAGGCGAGCACCGCTGCTACTTCAGTCGTTGAAGACGACGGGCTGCCACACCCCCGTGTATGTCTCTTCCTTCAACTTACCGAGGCCCTACCGCTAACGAACCATAGCCCTTCGAATCACGCCGCGAGTTCTTCGTCAGGACGTCTAATGAATGGCAGGAGATCCTCATGACCAGTCTGCGATGGAAGGGCGTCCAGCCGGAGAGCTTGACGATCAAAGAGATCAAGGCCAAAGCCTTCGAGATGAGCGAGGAGAAGTGGTGGGATTGCAGGGAGGAAATCACCGCTCTCGAGGATGAGCAGGAGGCTGCTGGTATCGGCGAGGTGGTCTCCCTGGCTGATAAGGGGAGCGCTGCGACTGGGGGTGCTGGACGCAGGCGGTGAGCCCCTCGTGTTTTTGCATTTAGGTATTATACACATAAGCCAGAAGTTGTAGCTAAAATAGAGCACTTTCGGTTGCATTTGGAATATACCCTGTTGTGTCTTACTGTCCAATGCGCAGTACCAGAACGTTTTCAACTGCGATGTAGTTACCAGGCAGCCCTACCACCTACACAGAATCTGCCTAGGCAGAATCGGAATAGGGAATTTGAGGGCGCAGATATTGGAAGCTTTGAGTAAGTCAGCGGCAACAAAAGTAAATTCTTCGAGTCCATGTTTGGTTTAAGGATCTGCCGACGACACTCTTTGTACTGTATATGCACGTGAGGCGACCACTATCTGCCTGGAAATTAGTGCACAAGCCCCTGAGATCAGCTAGCAATTGCCACCCGGACCTGCAACTCTTCAGTTACCGTACTGAAGCCAAGGTTTCCACCCGGCAGCAGTTAACAACCTTCTTTTCATCCTAAGAGACACTTTCAGACAAGTCAATCTGGGCTTCAGATACGGTCATTTAGCGTAACTCCTTGACCAAATCTGTCAAAACTGTAAAATACAGAATTGCCTGCCTACTCGCCAACTACCGAATCCCAATAAGTGGCGATGCCGGTTGGAATCCAGCGGCTCAACGCCAAGAAATCACAGCCAAACTCTCGCATCGTCTTCATCAAGCCCCTGAAGGGACCCGATGAAGCAATAGCGCAGGATTTCTTGGAGCGCATCGCGGCGCAATGCTGTAAGTATCCATCTGCCAAGCGGCAACACGGATCCCATAAAATTGATAGGACGCCTCTTATTAACAATTGCTAGTGCCAATAATGAAAGAACACTATCTCTCGGTCATGTCACTTGAGGAGTATGAGCCGAACCGAGAGTTCGTTGGCCGCAACTTCAATGCGGGAGAGGTCATCCAGCTGGTACTGAAGTCGCCGTCGACGGGACGTTGGCTGCCGTTCAACTACGTCCAGATGGTCATGATGCACGAGTACGTACGACTAGCACGGCATTATTCTACTTCTATTACTCACTCTAGGCTAGGTTGGCCCACTGCAAACAGATGAATCACTCAAAAGCATTCTGGGCTGTCAGGAACCAGTATGCGGAGCAGATGCGGACCTTGTGGACTCGGGGCTACACGGGCGAAGGGCTCTGGGGCCGGGGCGCGCTGTTGGAGACGGGGGAGTTCGAGAACAACACAGTGCGCCCGGACGAGATACTACCAGAACATCTGTGCGGCGGCACATACCGGTCGCGGCGCAGGAAGCGCAAGGCCAAGCAACAGCTGAGCTATCAGGAGAGAAAGGAGCGCCGGATCCTGAAGAAGTTCGGCGCCAACGGGGTGGCCCTGGGCGAAGATGAGGACGTCAAGGCGCGGCTGGAGAAGGGAAAGAGAACCCAGGCGAAACCGCGGGTCGCCTCCAGCAATAGGGGGCGCGAGTTACGGGCAGCAGCCGCCCTCGCGCGGTTCGACCAGCAGAAGAAAGCGGACGAGGAGGTGAAGAAGCCCGTGGAGATAAAAGATGAGGAGGACGAAACGGCGAGCGAAGAAGAAAACTCAGACCAGACGGCCAGCGAGGCCGAGCTGGACGAGGCCACGGTCGACATCAACGGGCAACGGCTTTTGGACAAGAAAGGCCACAGTCTAGTGAAGGTCTGTGAGGACGAGAATCCCGAAGACGCGGATGCACAGAACGAACTTAAGGAGCTTCGATCCTCTTTGTCTGGAGTGAAGCCACCAAAGCAGATCCCAGATATAATAAATGCAGAAACCCAAACGGGCAGTCAGTCGGATCGACGCCCTGCCGAGGGGAAACCCAAGATCAACATACGAAAGGTGCCTCAGTCCGGATCTAACGTTGACGCCGGTCCCCAGGACATGCCCAAGGCTTCTCCAGCAATCTCAGGTATCTGTCCGATGTGCTCCTTCGACAGCGGCCCCGGCACCGCTATATGCGCTATATGTTCGCACGTCATGGACCCTACGAGGGTGCCTGACACATGGAAGTGTAAGCGGCCGACTTGTGCGGGTAGTCTCTTCTTGAATGCGGGAGATTCGGGGATGTGTGGAGTATGTGGCGAGCGGAAGGCCTTGTCGACATGAATATCCCATGTCTACTGCCGACCATTGGCATTAAATAAGAGGCATGGCATATCAGTTATCAGCTGGTCTTAATTACTAGTCCATTACAGCGTGAAAATTCCTTTTGAGCTGGATCACGGATATGGCTCAGTATATACAGAATATGTATGCCTTCTGATTGGCCCTTCGCCAGTCTCTGATAATCGCAGCTAAAGTTGCTGGCATGCCAACTCTGTAACCTCCCACCTTCCAATCAGTCAGCACGACGCCAAAAATCGGTTCCGTGACCATATCCTCCGCGACGATCGCCAAATTAGGCCAAACAGAAAAGGGGCCTAGGAACCTGACGGCACGGACCCATCGGTTCTCTTGGTCCCGGGGAAAGGTTTGGGAGTTAGACCCTTGCTGCGCGCTGCGCGTCGGCCCAGATTGTCCCAAGTCCCAGGTCCCAGGATCCGACTGCGCGTGGTGATGGAGTGACGTCGCGGAATGATATTTCTGTAATAAGGTCGGTTGGGCCTCCCCCCACCGGATAGCAAAACCGGGGATGCGGTTGGGTGAAGTGGTCTATATATGGACTTCAAGGAACGTTATGTAGATCGTCTAGTCCCGGTTGTGAGGAACGTCGAATATCTTCCGTCCACTTGGGCGCGCGTGGGAGACAATTAGCAGTTTTCTTTAGCAGTTTGTATATATATATCGAAAGTCTGCCAAGCCAGGTCCCCAAACCCATGACTGTCTGCCCGAACCCATTCTCCTGGACGAAACCCATGGGATTGTGCCTCTAACGAACTTCCCTTCTATTCCTTCCATTCGCCGTTTGCTGGGCAATCGAACTTCATCTTTCCGATCATACCTACAGGCTTGACGTCTGGCTTCCGCTCTTTTCCTTCCATGTGCTGATTTGGTTCACATCCCGACGCCACTAGTCGACCAAAATGCTCTCAACCAACTTCCTTCAAGCCGTCCTCTCTCCGTCGCAGGCGCCGGAGCTCCGCTCTGTAAACCGGTATACCCCCGGCTCGCCGTAAGCCACCAGCACTCCGAGGTCTTGGCCGTGCGCGCGTCGACGGAGAGTGAACCCGGAGGCCGTGACGGACATCGAGTGCATCAACCCGGACGTGTAAGCGTTTCCTTTCTTCTCCCTCCCCTCCGCACTCCTCTCCTCCCAGCCCGCCCGCCGTTGATCTAGACTGACCCGCCCCCGCCTCATGCAGAGACGTCGACTTCCACGACCAGAACGTCGCAGAGCCATCCGTCTGCGGTAGCATCGCGAGCGCCGTGACGCGGTGCGAGGGCGCGCCGGAGAGCACCGTCGGCGAGTCGGGGAGCGCGCGGTTCTCGCTAAAGGCCGCGTCCGAGGGGCCACCATCACGATCTCCAAGGGCCGCCGGGAGCAGTGCGTCAGGGCCGCGCGGGCGGCGCCTGCAGGGGCGACGTGGAGTTCGTGCTCGACTCGTCTGGGCCTTCTCCGGAGGCGTGAAAATGAGGGATTGTATGTACCGTGGGGAAAGGGAAACATGAAGTCTGATGTGCATTGGGGGTGGGTTGGGATCAATGGCATCGGACTGGCTGCATATCTACTGGTTGCATATCTCGGCGTTCGAGTTTCGGATGGATTTGCTCCCCGGCTAGGACGGGCTTTCGGCGTTCCTGTGGAAGGATACGATACTGTGCATGAAGGTGGACGTTGTGCTATGCCGGTTGAGACTTGACGCAGACAAATAACAATACATTGGACAGTAAAGAATCGGTCATATGCCATACATCTTCCGATCGAGCAACGCCATTCTCTTTCTTTAAAGGGGCTTCGTGTCAAATCGCCTGAGCCGAAAAGGGGGATATAGCGAATCCCCATGAACAGATCATGCGTGCAAGGGATGCTTCGTGTTCGCCCCTTGATTCGTACAGCGTCTCTGGGTCTGGGATGCGGTTGAACATGTAAATGTGTTGTCAACATTCTGGGTTCCAGACAACGACGGGCTTTAAGATACAGAGTATGTGCCATTCCTTCTTGCGATTTCCGTGGGTATCTCCCATCTAATAGACAACTGTGACCCGTTTAGAAAATCTGAAACCTGTCTTTCGAACGCCTAACACCGATGCCGATGCCAAATGCAAAGCTACCTTAACGGGCCCGGCAGTCTCAATTACTCTCCCCTTGCCGGTCGAAGGTCACAGCCCGTACCTCGTGATACACTCCTCCCGGTGCGTCTCCAAGCAATCCAGAGCACACACCCGAACGCCGCACTTCATACACCTGACGCGGCCCCAATACCCGCACACCTCGCAGAACACGCGCGGGGGGTACCTCTGGTCCTCCTCGGTCCAGCCCGCCCGCGCCTCGACGTAGCTCAATGGCGGAGCCGCCAGCAGCGCGCGCAGCTCCTCGTCCGTCGGCACGGGCGGCACCCGCGACGCCAGCAGCGGGTCGTCGTCTCCCGGGTGCGGCGGCGGCGGTGGATGGGCAGGTGGCTGGAGGTATCTGCTGCTCGGGGTCCCCACGTCCACGTCCGCGTCACGCATCTCGACGTCCTCCGACTTGACCACCGGGGTCGCGGGCGCGGCCTTCGGCGTGCCGCGGTCGGCCGCTACCCCCTTCTTCTGCGCCGCCGCCGCCGCCCTCCTGCTACTACTACAGCCGGAACCGCCAACCGAGGCAGCGGCAGAAGCAGAAACCGCAGCACCACCACCACCGTCGGCGTGCGCCAGCATCGCCTCGAAGTCGTCGAGGTGGTTCGCGAAGGTCTTCTGGGACTGCAGGATCCTGCGAACGTTGGGAGTGTGTTTGTTAGCCTGCGCCGCCGCGGCAGTTCGACTACTGCTGCTGCTGCTGCCGCCGGGCTTCGGTGGGATCGGTATGTTCGCGTCGCGGTGGTAGTTGTCGCGGTCGAGGATCTCGAGCTCCCTCCGCACCTTGGCCTCCTGGCGCGCGTTCGCGTCCGCGTGGCTCAAACCACCGGCCGCAGCCTGGTTGCGCGCTCCCCGCTTCCTGTTCGTGGGGTGCTGCTGCAGGGCCACCGCCGCGGGCACCGGGCCCGTGTCCGGCACGTAGGCCCAGCCCGGCGCGTTGGTCGTCTTGGTGGTTGCGATCTCGATCACGCCGAAGTTGTTCATTTTCTTTAGGAGTGAGAGAGAGTTGTTGGAGATGCGGCGAAGAGTTGGAAGGTCTGGGCTCCACTTTATCGAACGGCCGACATGGGGGAGTTTGCAGCTAGCTGGGCTGGAGCCCCACAGCGCGGCTGCTGTGGTGTAGGGCTGCTTGGCACCCCCTAACCTGCCTGCCTGCAGCTACCTCAGTCGAACTAATAATTCCTAAGCTGCTGCCAAGCAACCCTCCCCTATTTAAGTGGACAAGACGTCTTCTGGATTTCGGCAAGATGGTTTAATTCAATTTCTTGCGGCTTATATAGCTCATGAGATAACATGTCGTGCCACCTAGGAGACCCGTCCGCCTAAGTATTGCCATTATCAGGAGCTCTTGCTTTTCAACCTAGTTAGAGAGTAAGTAGATTCTAGTAATACCTACCTATACACCTAATCCATTCTTCTTCCGTCAAGCAAGTGGACGAGTGAGGAACGGTCTGTCGATGCAATAAATCCTCAAGCCGTAAATCCGGTGTTCAGTGCTATTCTACAGCCGGCTGGTACTGCAGGGGTTTTCCCTTGTATTAACTCATTAGATCTCGAGATTAGCCCCGTTGCCCTGACCAAAGGTTTACGCAGAAAAACATGCAACTTCCCCTTAGACTCGGGTAACTTGAATATTGTTATTTAGGTGAGGTGCTCTCTCGTGTTTCTCTCTGCTTCCAAAGAGCTCCCGGGGCGATGCCTCGACTCATAGACTCTATCGGTTTCAAGGGTAGTCCACTTGACACCTACACCCAACAGGCCCTTAGACCTCTACCGGAGGTGAAGGCATCCAAGGTAGTAAATAGAAGCCTAGATGAGGCCGACACTTACTGTGTCTTAGGGAGCACTCGGAATGAAGGCTTCTAGAGGGAGTAACCCCTACTCGTGCTCTGGAGACTAAAGAAGAACCTATACCAATCGGTGCTTCATATGGTCGATGTCCAACGCAAGGCGGTAGGAAGGTGTCTGTTGCGTGATCGTCTAACGTGATATGCTCGTCCTAGGATTGTGACATT
Source organism: Monosporascus sp. CRB-8-3 (assembly GCA_004155055.1). Taxonomy (NCBI): domain Eukaryota; kingdom Fungi; phylum Ascomycota; class Sordariomycetes; order Xylariales; genus Monosporascus; species Monosporascus sp. CRB-8-3. The sequence continues at coordinate 22,993 of QJNZ01000407.1, forward strand.
CGGTTAAATGCTCTGGTTCCCTGTTGACTTCGATGTCAAGCTAGCATGTCAGAGTCACTATCGCCGCAATTGCATTACCTAGTCCTTGCCCGGTTCGCCTGCTCCTCCGTGAAGGGAAACAAACATTGGAATCGGCAGTACATCTATATCAGATTAAATAGTCAGGCGGTGCGACCATACGTGTGGTATCGATTCACTTCTTGGAAGCCTACCTTCGCAGGTACATCCCCGACGCTCTGTCATCTCAGCGACATAGCGCATGAACTCCTCCGGGTGTGACATGCATTTTAAAGTCGCGGTAGGGTAGCCGCCATTTCCACATAAGCCAGCCCAGTACCACATGAAGGTTTGGTTCATACTGCTTGACCGTTTAAAGTTGACTTGCTCTATGGCCGTGCTCCCCTACTCCATTCGGTGGTACTAAGCACAATCGAGTGGCACTATAACCTTTATATATCAGGCTAGATTTCGGTTTCAACTTTTGCCACCAGGTGGCTTCACTGAAAGCATAATGATAACTCAGAATAGGGAGGCCCCCTAAGCAGTCCTCCGGAGCAACCCAGATGGGATGAAACCCGCATGTCTGTCCGTAGATATACAGAGGCATGGCGTTAAATGCTGCGTCGCTCCTCCGAACCAGGCGAACCCCACGTGTTTTTTATTCTCTAAGTCAAGCATACGTCTGTAGAAGCCATATGCGTGTTTAAGTCCCTCTGTTGTGAGGCCGAGGCGTCTCCGGGCGATACACACATTTACATTAGCTATGGCCGGGCCTCCTTGAACACGTTCGCCGTAGTGACATCGAATGCTTCAGCAACCAAGTCCCGAGTTTCGTCCTTGGGCCAAAAGCTTATAGCTCGCTCGTCTCTAGAAAGACATGCCTAACGCTGAGGTAGGATTCAGCTCATCCTCAGGATCCCCGTGGGGATGTCCCGCCGCAAAGCTCACGGGCTTTGTGGCTATTTGGTGAGGCGTCGGTGCAGAACTCAGGATCGGTCTACGGTATATGCTCGATACAACAGGGTCTGAACTAAGTACGTTCCAAGAGGGCGGAGTGTATGTCTAAACAAGCTTTGGAGTAGAGACATAGAAAGTCATATGGCAGCTACAAAAAGAGCATTGCCACGTTCTCGTGTTCATAACATTTTCTGTTATACACTTAAATCGTCTTCCTTCACGGTCATTTCGATAGCATAGTTCCCTATTGTTTCCTTGGCTCTTTCGAGCCGTTCATTCGCTCAGCAACATTTTACTATTGGTAGAATATAGAATCTTCAACACTCGCTTTCCATCGCAAGATCTGTAGTCAGGATCAGCAGAGCATATTCTGTTAGATTGGCATAGACAAGTCGACAATCGTTGGGTCGGCTGAATAGAGTACAGACAAAGTCTCAATGGTCGATACTTGCTTCTACACAGGCCACCGCCGGGACACATCGACGATCTGTCTACAAAATAATACCCTTCTACGCCGGTACCCTCGCCACCGAATCCCGTACAGAGAGCTAAGCCGATACATACCATGGAGCCTACCCATGGTCTCCCTCGATTCCGACCGCGATCGCGGTGTGCACCGGCCGTGTTGGAAACGAATCCAGAAACCTCTTCCACCCTGGGACAGACGACTCAAACGCCAAAGCCACGCCGGCAGTCCCGTTTCAAAAAGGACCTCGACCCGGTCACCTCCGTCTCGCCACCGCGCGAGTTCATGGAGAAAGGCGCGCCAAGCTCCCTGGATGGAGCGCCCACGGCCTGCCCTCCAGAGTCCGACATCGTGCGGCGCCTGAGCTCGAAAAGGCGCAGGGGTAGTAGTTACACGGACGATGGAGAACCGGAAGGCAGCAGCAGACAAAACGGGGGACGCACGCCAATGGTCGAAGGCAGGAAGAATGGGTCGAAGAGGCGTAAAGCGCGGAGCAAACTCAGACGGGAACCCGAAAAAGCGCTGGAGAGTCGGGGCACGTCCAGCCCGGAGGACCATGAAGGTGCGAAAGCCGGCTCTAGGAGCATCATGAAAATTGGCTGAAGAAGAGGGTGTTGCGCAAGAAGAGGGTCGACTCCAAAGGCCAATAGAGCCAGGGCCCAGAGCTCTCCCGATGATCACGCTCCCCTGCCTCACAGCAGCGCTGTAGGGTAGAGTCTGCCGCGGGCGAATGGTCCTGTAGCCGGAGACCCAGGGGCTATGAAGGGGCTAGCGAAGGTCAGCCTACGGAACATATTTAATTATGTACAGCAAAAGCTGACCGAGGTGGTGTGGAATTAATCGACGGTTTTGGGGATCTATAAGCCTTTAACCTTGAAAGATTCGGCAGACCCTGTGCGTGCAGCACGGTGAAATAAGTGTACAGCCTCGCAGCAACAGCGCATGCACCTTCCTTATCCAACGCGTCTCGACCGTTGGCGCTGCGATACAGGCTATGGTTGGCTCGACTGGCACATCATTCTCTTGGGCATTGATCACTACGAGTGTGTTTTAAGCAACATACAGGTTCTGGTGTTATAAGGTGCTTTTATTCGAAGATTGGAGTCGAACACCACCGATTTGGCATAGATTTAGTAACCAAAGCTGCTTATTGATTGTCTCTGTCCTTGCCGTCTGAGCTGAGGATACCACCATGTAAATGCAAAGGGTATTGAGAATGTGCAAGAATGTCCCCTCTAAGAGACACCCGAAGCGATGAGAGCAAGGTAACAATGACAATCTATTCCGGAGAGCACTTCTTAGTCGTATCGGAAATCCGAAGTATGTTGACTGAGACGCGTCTCTCGCAAGAGTGAAGACTTTGTGCTGCGGAGAATAATAGGCGGTTGTGGCCATGAAATCAACGTGACCGAGGTATTAGAATACACCCCCCCCTATAATAAAGAGGCGTTCTTCCTCACGCTTTGCCCACTGGATAATCTTATTCGCTGCTTGGGCCATGGCGGCTCGGGGCGCGTTCGGACCGGCGACGCAGTAAAGCTCAAAGATAGGGGTGACCCAAGCAAGAGAGGTCGACTCTTCGCTCACGCAATTCAACACCTTCAAGTGCGAGTGCTTCGTGTGTACGGTAGCATGCAGACTGTGGTAGAGCGACATAAGTCTCCGGCGTTGGACCATGTCATCGAATGCCGGGTGTAGAGATGGCATGCAGAACTGCACGTTGGCCTTGGATTTGAACAGAAAATGGCTGATGTGTGCACCAGCTGTGATTTCGTCGACTGTTGGCCGTCCTTTTTGGGCCGCTGCCTTGATGATCTCGAGAAGTTTCTTCCGCTTCAATTCTGTTACGACATCATCCCGCATCTGCTGCAAGGCGAAAAAGCTCTCCTTGTCCGTGCTGACAAAGATGATGGCGATCTCCTCGTCGGTGTCTGTCGATGTTCGTGGTGTTGCCTCACTTTCTGCTTGGCCGTCTAGGAAGCTGACGTACATATAGAGATATCCCCGGTTATTGAAGGCAGGCAAGCATAGCGGAACCCAGTTCTCGCCGCCGCCAGACTTGATCCCCCCAGACTCAAAAAGCATATTAAATATGAGCTGCAAATCACTTGGATGCAGAGAATGACGGCGCGGGCGGATCACGCTGACCAATCTTCCACCGGCAACTATCAAACCATAGAGCAGCTTCTCAGATCTAGCCTTTAGAAATGCGTTGTTGATGGAATGTCGCTGGGATTTTCTCAGTCTCAGACATTCGAGGGCCCCAAGGAGGGATGACGGGGAACCCTTAGTGAAACTATCAGCCAAGGACGAGAGGAGCATTTCTGTACCCTGCAAGGGTTTGCGCAGGTCTGTAGACGGACGGTTCGCAAAAATGCTGTTGAGTGTAGGTAGTGTAAGGGTCGATAGAATCTGCATGTAAAGCGCATCGAGCTGGGCCCTCATCTGAGAGTCGCTTTCACCAAGTCGACTGACCGCTACGAAATAGAGCGGACCCTGAATCGTTATGACGAAGCGTGTGTCTCCCGCAGTAAATCCCGAAAGCGGGTTCTTGGCTCCCTCATAGAACGAGATAATCGTTTGCACGACGCCCATCGAAGAGTTGATTAGGCCTAAGTCCCCGTGTCTACTGTATATCGGTTTACCAGCCGATGAGAGGATCATGAAATGTTTCAATTTCGATTTCCACATCTGGAGCCTGTCCTCGTCGTTCCAGTTCTCCGAAACATCGGGTATATCGTCAAACTCATGCTCGAAATTCGTCAAGGCTGCCATTTTGGAAGACCTGACGGTTTCGAATGGCTGCACAGCCGAAGATTGCGCACGTAAGAGTGCCCAGGCGGGACTTCTCTTGCCTATATCCCCAACTAACAGACTTTCCAAGTCCCCCGGCGGACGTAGGGTAGGAGCAAAGCTCATTACGCTCATGGCTTCGTCGAGGTCACTCCCACCCGTAGACAACCCCCGACTCCGCGCGCCCCGTTCCGACGTAATATCGATTTGCTCGGCACCAGTTGAAGCATTGTCATTATTGGTTGAGAAGGTACCACGAGAGCCATCTGGGAAGGAGAGTGTCTGAATGTTCATCGATGATAGTGCAGTAGTTGGTTTTGATTGTAGTTGAGGTCGATCTACCGACGTCACGGCATGGCCGCCTTCAATAGTCTGTGAAGGTCGTGGGGGTAAAGGGGGAGGACGCTCATCGTCTAAGACGATGGCGGGTGATGACCCAGCATCCTCGCTGCCCATTGTAACCTGAACTCTGATGATACCTGTCACATCCTTCCTGCAGGTCTTCAGTTGCCTATCTTGCCCGCTCTAGCTTAAAAGCTAGTTCGCATTCGTTCATCAGATAAAAAGTTCCTTAGAAGGACATGGAGTAAAAAGTGAGGTTCATAATAACGATAATTGATAATTGATTGTCTTACAAGGAGTGTTAGGTATCCACACACGTCATTGGCAGAGTTGGCCAGTGAGCAGTAACTCTCCCTTACTGCATTGGGCATACGTATGCACCTGTGCCACGAGGCTTTGGATTCGGTACACGCTAGAAGGCGTTTGTACCTGTGTCTAGTGGCTGAGCCAATGACACAGGGGCCCGCTAGGCAGCTAACCTTTGAAATTCCAAGATACGAAGTACCTCTTAGGTATTACTTTCCTGCCTACGGGGTGTTATCTTAGGTATCCAATTACGACAGTAAGTAATTAGAGTTGCTGCATCGTGTCTTTAATTCCTAAGAAAATATTCTAGCCACAACTTCAAACAGATACTTCCGGGTCTGCAATGAACCTCGGCCTTCTCAACTTCAAACTGGGACTCATGGGACCACCCATAATACCTCCATAATCCGAGCTACGGCAATAATGGCCCCCGAGCCCGGCGCTCGTCGATCTGTGTCCCCAGAGAGCTCCGGACGCAATACTCCCACCCCGCGGCAATGGAGGAATCAACTGGGATCAGGTACAGAGCACGATTGATGTTATTGAGGAGAGGTGGCAACTGGCTAACCGATGCTTTGCTACAGAGGAAGCTCCTACCAAAGATAAGCATTACCGAAAATATGCGTCAGGCGTTGAGCGAGCCCTATCGTTATTCGATACGGCCCTCCAGGAATGGGCCGACTATATATCTTTCCTGAGTAAGCTTCTCAAGGTATGAGGCGAAGCCGCCATGCTTAGATATAGCTTGGAAGTTACTGAGAATCTTCGTTTGCGCAGGCGTTGCAAGCTCGTCCGTCCAGTATAACTACGATTCCCTCTAAGGCCCTTGTTGCAAAGCGCCTTTCGCAATGCCTTAACCCTTCGCTTCCGTCTGGGGTTCACCAGAAAGCCCTAGAGGTCTATAACTACGTATTCTCTGCCGTTGGGGAGGAGGGATTGTCACGAGACCTCCCATTATATCTGCCTGGCTTGGCGTCGACCCTCTCATTTGCGTCCTTGACCGTCCGAAGCCCGTTCCTTGACCTTCTTGAGAAACATTTCCTCCAGGTCGACCCCAGGTCGCTACGACCAGCTATGAAGTCCATCATACTGGCGTTACTCCCAGGGTTAGAAGAAGAGACGAGCGAAGAATTCGACAGAACGCTGAAACTAATGGAGAGCTTTAAGATTGCTATTCGTCCACCGAATAGCAAGGAGCTCAGCAAGTTTCATTCGACCGGCGATGACTTCTTCTGGCAATGCTTCTTCTTAGCTACGATAACTAGCCAAAGTCGTCGGCCTGGCGCACTCGCTTATCTTGTGCGTTGCCTGCCGAAACTAGGACCGCCTAATCCCCAGGATCACTCGGGGACAGCTAGTAGTAATGAGGACCACGATGACCATTCAGCGGAGCTTTCAACTTTAGTAACTTCTCCCGAGCCTGGATTACTCCTCCGTTGCTTCGCAGCTGGTTTAGGAGATGAACAAATTCTAATTCAAAGAGGTTTCCTGGATCTTCTCGTAACACACCTTCCACTGAATTCTACAGTGTTACAGTCCAAGGTAAAACCTGACGATATGGAACTCTTACTCCGTGCTGCTGTTGGCGTTGTCACCAGAAGAGATATGAGTTTGAATCGACGCCTGTGGGCCTGGTTCCTTGGGCCGGAACCCGCGAATCGGGAACACGAGAATGGAACGGGGACGCCAGCTTCCCCTTCTGACCATAATCAAAATGACCTGGCTTCCAAAACTAGTTACTTCGAGGAGTATGGCTTGCATCCATTGACTCGAGCCTTACTTTCGATGATCAACTCTGCACCGGAAAGCAGCCCCGCGGAAAGAGCCCGCCCGTTCCGTATATGCCTGTCACTGATGGATAGATGGGAGATTGGGGGTCTAGTAGTGCCCGAAATTTTCCTTCCCGTCATCTCCAGCGTCAGAAACTTCAAATCAAAAGCTTCCAATAAAGCCGAGTTCAGCGAAGTATTGCGGAGTGCCAGCGTCTTCTTTGATGGCGTTGAGAGTGGTCTCATATATGGTGAAATGGTTGGGCTCATGGCACAAGCAGTAGGTGCTGGAAACCTATCACAGTCGGAGCGTGCGGACAAGCTCTCGTTGGTTCAGTTCATCATGAAACATTTCAACATTCGTGAAGAGGAAATGATCACTATCCACGCCCCACTGGCAGCGCTATCGATTCTGGCCATGGTAGGCGATGTCAAGGAACGCAGTGCAACACTCGGAGCGGAATCTAAAGATGAGAACGATTGTGTCTCATCCCAGGCGCTTGAAATTGCTCTGAGCTTGATCGAACTGATTCCAGAACGAGCGTTTCCTACAAAATCCGGACAGAAGGATACTGTTGGGCCCGCGAACAGTTCTGCTATAGCGGCGGGTTCGAATGTCGAACTTCTGAAAAAAATCAGGGACTTTTATATTTCTGATCAGGGTAACGTTGAGGCTTCTGCTCTACCATTTGCCCTGCGCCTAGTTGGGCATCTACTTCTTCAGAGAACGTGTTATTTGACATGCGACAGTCTCCGGTCATCGGAATCTTCAACCCTGTTATCGAATAAGAGCCGCATTCTCGCACTCCTACTGGCAAAGGCTCCCCAGGAATATCCCACAGACACCGAGACGCTCGTCTCCTCCATACAAGAGAGGCTCTCGACGAATAGTCTCCCTTTTATCAGTTTCAAAGCTGTTTTATCTCTCTCGACACAGCTTTACAGCGGCGGACGTATACCAACCGCCTATCTCTCAGACCTGGTGGAACCGTTAGTTCGTCATGCTTGGGGTTTCCTGTCTTTATCTGAACCTAAATATCATGTAGAGACTGTGCGCTGTTTATGGCAATTGCAGTCAGCCCTCACGATCGCTAATCGTGATATCGAAGCAGCTATTGCTGACCTTATGCTCAAGAACGACACAACTGGCTCGTTCGCCATCCGACCTGCAGACCCGGGTCGCACATTCAGCGTATTATGGTCTCACACTTTGCAAGACGGTTCTTCACATGCGGACCGAAGACCGTCTAAACCACCTTTAGAGTTGAAATTCGTTATTAGGTTGTCGGGGGTAGAGCACTACGAAGTGATGCTTACGAGGCCTCTCTTCTTGATGCTCGATTCTCTCCTAGACGAACGGACACAGCTCTTCATGGCGGTCAAAAACTGGCTTAATAGTATGGTTGGCATTGACAAGTGAGTTCATTCATAGAGCAAGAACCCTGACGGACATCCACGGCTAACTCCATTTTAGACTTTTTTTGGTGTTTGTGACCAAAATCACGGAACTCAGTTTCCTTAGGTCCTTACCCCAGAGTTCAAATGCTCCCATGTCGAATCAATCTCGTGAATACTCAGCAGACGACGACCTTGACATGGGGCTCTATTATCTCCGTACTTTGTCAAACGTCTTCCGATGGGCACCTGATGCTTTTTGGGGCGTTCTTGCTACCCGAATGATCGAGGAGCCTGGACGACTTATCGCAGAGATTGGTAAGCTGGGTAACCCTTAGAAGCTGTCCACTTCAACTAACGACAACTAGCCTGTAGGGAAGGCGATCTGTCGCTTCAAGAGTTTTTCGTCCATGTCTGCATGCGATGTATTGCTGGAAACAAGTTTCCAAGCGACGGCCAGCTGCAACTTCGTGTGGCCCAGCTACATCGGTCTGCTTTGACTTTATTACACCAGATCCTTCTGAATCCCTATGCAGAGGCGCTATCGAACCTCAGGCTGGAGGAGCCCTTGATAGAGAGACTCATCCAGTCCCTTGAGGCGCCAGATCCTTACGTCCAGGTGCTTCTGCTAGATGCGGTTTTTGCCTCCCTCAGACTGCGAAGTGTGAAACGCCCGGAGTTACCATCCTCTCCGGCTGGTGAAAAGCGAGCTCTTAGTCACCAGTCAAGTAGCATACGGCCTCCTTCTAGTGCAGAACACCTTGCCACGGAAGCCTCGTCGCCTCCCCCTTCATTGCTGAAGTGCATTCAGGCTGGCCTGAGCTCTTCCAGCAGCAGGTCGGTCCTTGATAGTTGGGTTGGGTTTCTCACCGAGTGCTTACCCTTCTACTCGAATTCTATATTCCAAGTGTTGATACCCCTTGTTGAGACGCTTTGTGGCCAGATAGGTAACACATTTGAGGATCTGCGGAAAACCTTCAAGCAGACGAGTAAGACGTCTGAGGCCACCAGTGCGCCGGAAACGACATTGATATCATTACTCAACGCCTTAGAGCAAGTGCTGGCTAAGGCTCACGACTGGCTCCTCGCTGAGGAGGCGAGAATGTCGGTCATGAAGAGTCCCGACCAGCCGCAGGGGTTTTTTGGGAATATATTCAATTCAGATGCCCCACAGTCACGCAGTGCCACCGCGAATGACAGGTTGACGGTCCTTCTTGCATTTCAAGACGCTGTCCGCATGTGCTTCAAGATCTGGTCCTGGGGACAAGGAAGCGAAGCTAGCAGTCTAGACCCTGAATCTGCCTCTTCGTTTAGTTACACCTCTTTACGTATGCGCAACCGCGCCCGTCGGCTGCTCGAGCATGTGTTCGCCGCTGAGGCGCTGGAATGTCTGGAGACAGTTGTGGATATATGGCGGGCATCCTTCGACAGTCCCGACGTGACTAAGCGTGCGGCTGTCCTTAATCTGCTTCCTGCTCTCGACGGTTCCCGACCGAGGCATACGATCCCGGCAATCTTCAACGCTATCTACAGTCGCACGAACCCTAACGCCCTTGATCCGTCCAGGAAGTCGACGTTGACGGTTTCGTTGCAAGATACGGATCTTGTCATATTCCTTGTCGACTATGCCCGTTCTCTAGAGGACGACGCTATGGATGAGATATGGCAGGACTGCATGACCTTCCTGAAGGACCTGCTTGGCAATCCTTTCCCTCACAGGCAGACGCTACCGAGTCTGTTGGAGTTTGCTGCTATTCTCGGCGAGAAAGTTGATAATACTAATTTCGGAGAACAGAGGAAAATGAGAAGGGAGCTTGGGGTAGGTCCATTAATTATAGAAGCAAGAAGACATCACTAATATTCGGTAGGACCTCTTCCTTCGACTTCTCACTGCTCTCTTCACAACTAGACCGGTGTCGTTTACGGATATCTCGTCAAATTCACAAGCGGACACTTCACGAAATGGTGACGCACAGCTCGTCTTGTCAACTAGGAGTCCTAGTGAGCGAGCTGAGGACGTAGTCGGGATCCTATCGAGCATCGTGCCGAACCTGCCGAAGATTCTCGTGGAGCCGGACCGAGTGCTGACGGCCGCGACCGCAATCTCAGCCAACGTTATCGGGCCGGCAATTCGGTCCAGGAACTTCCCGGAGACTATCACCAAGGGCACATTGGTACTCCTGCATGAGCTGACCCGGCTGGCCGGCAATCAGAAGACGTGGAAGAAGGACATCAGCGACTCATTCAACGATGCGCGGTTTTTCGGGTCGTCGGTCGTCCTCGTTCGAAGCGACTGGTTGCCGCTGCTGCGCCAGTGGACTCTCACGGACAATAAAGACCGCATGACGGAGATACTGGCGCGCATCACGCCGCCTACAACGGCCGGCATCGTGTTCGGCGTGGGCGCCACCTCCGCACGACTCGAAGCCGACCGCAAGACACAGCTAAACCTACGGCGCATCGCGACACTCATCCTAGCCTCGGATATTGACGCGTTTGCGGGGGAGCTGCCGGCCATTCTCGACCGCCTCGTCGAGCTGCTCGCTGCGACGGCGACGTCGTCGCCATCCTCTACGACCCGCTCGGAGATCTACATGGTGGTACGGGCGCTAGTGCTGCGCACGTCTGCCGTGCACCTGTCGCCGCTGTGGCCCGTCGTCAATGCTGAGCTGCACGCGGCCCTGTCAAGCGTGGCCGCGCCGGAAAGCAGCCCCGGCGCCGACACATTCAGCAACGCCGCCGTTCTACAGGCCTGCAAGTTACTAGACCTCCTCATCGCCGTCGCGCCCGACGACTTTCAGCTGCACGAGTGGCTGTTTATCACGGACACCGTCGATGCCGTGTACCGCTCCGCCGCGTACCAGCCGGTGGCGCTCGTTGACGAGTTATCGGAGGAGCTGGGCAGCGACGCTATCGCGGTGGGCGGTGACATAGGTTCTAATGCAGATCCTACCGTCCCAGCATCATTACAGCAACAGGAACAGCAGCAGACCGACTCGACGAGCGCATTCCGCAAGCGTAGGCCCCTGCTCGCCGACTTCGACAAGCAGCTGACCGCCGCCGTAGCGGTCGAGAACAACAACCGGAAGGACGAGCTCGTGGCGTGCGTACTGCGCCCCTTCTTCGCCCAGTTGAGCATCTTCGCCTTCGAATCCACGTACGCTATGGGCGCGCTCGACGTGGAGGCGTGCGTCGTCGGGCTGCTGGGCGACCTTTTCGACGAGCGGACTGTCGTCAAGGCGCTGTGAAGGGAGAAGGGATTTAGCATCCGCTAGCTAGTACCTGGATTTCTATAGGTCAAGGAGCCAACTAGGCGAGATTAGTAGTGGCCCTGTTTTTCTCCTGAAGAAGCGGCGACTGTACGATTAAGGATTTGACTAGTTAGCCCAAAAGCAGTGCCTGTTGGTCGTTTTCTTGCTGGGTGCTTGGCTCATGTGATGTTAGAACAAGGGAAAACCCTAGGCATTAACAAGGTGGAGAATAAGACATTATTCGCTGGCGCTCTGTTGCACTTTGTAGGACAGCTGTTGAAGGATGTGAAAGCGTAGACTGGATCTGGTGAAAGCGTCAAAATGGGCATCTATTAAGTTCCCTCCGTATTCACATCACTGTTCCTAATATGCGGCTCCGCCGCGGGTATATACGCCACCAGTGCCTTACTAGCCCCCTCGACGCAGTACTGCACGACCTCGATCTTCTTGTAGCCACTATCACCACCGCCAGTTCTCCCTCCCTCGTTCCCGTCCCCCCTCCTCTTATTACTGCCACTATTCCCATCGTCTCCCCCTCCCTCTCCACGTGGCGGGGCGAGCCGCGCGATCTGTCGCAGGTCGCTCGTCCGTGGCAGGTACAGCGCGTGATCGACGGCAGCGTACGCGCCGTGCAGCCTCGCCAGGTTGTACGGCTCCATCGTGTCCAGGTTGAACACGGCGTCGGTGCTGTACCCGGGGCCGCCCCACGGCGGGGACGCGAACACGACCGTCGCGTCCGGGTCGAGCCTGAGGTCTTCCGTCAGCAGCGCGCCGTCTGCGTCTGCGTCCCCGTCCGCGTCCCCGTCCGCGTCACTGCCACCCCCCGCTGCATGGAGATGGTGATGGCGTTTCCTTTTCCTGCCTTCCTTGGTCCCGTCCGAGCCTAATTTAAGACTATTACTGCTGCTGCGGCTGCTGCTGTCACTCCGAGGTCCGCGCGAGCCCGAGGTCGGCTGGCGACTATGACCGGCGAGGGCCGCGCCCAGGTACTCGAAGCTGTCGCCGAGGACCCAGATGATGGAATCCGCGACGCCGTGGAGCGCCGCGTTGTGCAGCGCGCACGCGAGCGCCGACGGGTCTCGCTCGACGGCCACCACGCGGTCCCAGCGCCGCCGCGCCGCGTCCTCCGGGTGCGGCTGCAGCGCGAAGCTGATGGCGTTGGCGCCGACCCCCGCGAACGCGTCCACGATGGTCGTCCGCGACAGCGGGAACACCGCGTCTAGGTCGTTGGCAATTTGGCTGTGGTCCGGGGGTTAGCGGTTGGGCCTGCAATATGGGATAGGAAATGGGATGGGGATGCGGTGGTGTGAAGCCAGGCGAGACGGGATGGGATGGCATGAGCGAGGCGGCTTACATGGCGACCGGCTCCGGCGTCACGCCGTACCAGGCATCATGGGTCATGTAGATTCCCTCATTGTAGTTGGAAAATATCGTGTGGCGTTGTTGCCAGTACCTGGATATAAGTCAGCGGTCTGCTTCATTACCCTCAGGGGTAGAATTGGAGCGGCCACGTGAGAATAAAGATACTTACTTCTGTAAGTCCCAAGGCACCTCGCCCAGTCTCCTCCAGTGATGGCATTCTTTCGTCAGGGGTAACTTCTTGACTTGCTTCATTCTTGGGATTTCCGAGCCTGCCCAATCTAGACATGGGAGTTATGTATAAGACAAATTGAAAAGAAAGGCAAGGGCTTTCGTCTTCCACCCGTCAAGCACGTGTAAAGTAAGCGTACCGAGTACCACTATAACACAGTGCTGGGGGCTAAAGCTCTGCACAACTGGGAGGTTCCTGATATGAACGATGCGGCTGCTCTGGCTTGAGGCCCCACGAGCTTAATGCAGCAGGAAGCTTGGACCCCTTCAGGTAACATCCGTCGTACTACAGTAGGCTCCACAGCGGGACCCCCGAGAGTAAATGGGGCCGTTCGTAGAACGGAATATGACAGCTTTCTTGATACTGCAACTTTATTGCGATCCCTACGGCAGCTAACGAATCTTCATATAATACTTCCATTCCAAGCTTCCGATTGCAGAGCCGACCGATTATACTGATAATAAAAGAGCGTCATAATCGGATCGCAGCTATGTTCAACGCTTTAAACCGCTTCATAGCGCGCCTCGATGGCGATCCGCAGCAGCAACAGCAGAGGCAACGGGAAAGCTACGGGTTCCAGGTGCTGCGGAACACGAATCTAGAGCTGGCGATCGAGCCTTGGTTCGACTTCATCGTGGGGATCAATGGACGGATGATAGTACGCAAATCTCTCCTCGCGCAGACCCGGTCCGTGTAGTTTCCTCTAACCAGAGACCGATAGGATAACCCGGACTCCCGGCTCTTCGCCCAGGAGGTGCGCAACTGCGCCGGAGGATCCGTATCCCTCGGAATATGGAGCGCGAAGGTTCGTACGATACGCGCGCGCGCGACGTCAGAGGAAAGGCAAGGGGAAGCCGACTAACCACACAGGACCAAACAACAGGGTCAGCGCACGCGAGCACTGCACATCCCGGTTCCGGCGTCGACGGGGTCGCTGGGTCTCTCGCTGCAGTGGACGCCGCTCTCGGCGGCGTCGGAGAACGTGTGGCACGTGCTGGACGTGGCGGCGAACTCGCCGGCGGACGCGGCCGGGCTGCTGCCGTACAGCGACTACGTGCTGGGGACGCCCGACGGCACGCTGCACGGCGAGGCGGCGCTCGGCGAGCTCGTCGACGACCACGTGAACCTGGGCCGTCCCCTGCGCCTCTGGGTCTACAACCACGAGTACGACGTCACGCGCGAGGTGGCCGTGACGCCGAGCCGCGAGTGGGGCGGCGAGGGCGCCCTCGGCTGCGTCCTCGGCTACGGCGCACTGCACCGCCTGCCCGCGCCCCTCAGCGAGCCCGTCCACGCCCCCGGCGAGACCCTGTTCGACGGCGACAGCGGCGGCGGCGCCGACAACGACGGCCAGTTCGCCACGCTGGCGCCTCCGGCCGCGGCGGGTGCGTCGTCGGCGTCGGGTGACGCCTTCGTCGCGGGAGCCGGAGGCCCTCTCCTTTCGTCAAACGAGTTTCTCATCCCGGCGCAGATGGTGAGCGCGACGAGCAGTCCGGCGAACGGCGGCGCAGCGCCGCCGCCGCCGCGGGGCGGCAGGAAGAAGGAGCACAGGCACGCGCATAATCAGCTGGACGACTACTTCGCGGAGCAGGAGAAGAAGAGCAAGGAGCTCGAGGGGTCGGTTACGGCGAGCAAGTCGCCGCCTCCGCCGCCACCGAAGGCCGGGTCGGGCATCCCTCCGCCCCCGAGGGCGACTCCGAAGCCGCAGGCGGCTACCGAGGGTGGCGACGACGATGTTGATTAGGAGTTGGGGCTGGGTTTACCGGGGAGACGGATTACGATTGATAGACGAGCACTGAAGCTATCCAATATACTGATCGAGCTAACGCATTGCGAATCCGTTTTCGTAATATCATGCACGTATTCTAGTCTAGCTAGCCTGCTTCCTCTAGCAATGGGCCCCTTATTACTTTAGGAGAGCCTCTCGACGGTGCTTCATTTTTTTGCCGCCAGTTTATTGTACAAGCCCACTTGAGTATGCTTTTTGTTGAACCCACAGACGAGGTCGGTCCTGATTCTTTCCGTCCATTGTACACACCATTTACGCCTTAGTTTATGAAGTTAATGCAGAAGAAATGTAGGATCAGACTGCTGACGATGTAATCCGCGAACGCTCTGGAGTAACGACATATTAGCCACGAGCCGCCTAGATTTGAGTCTTATATGTATGCGGACGGGCGAGCATACCTCTCCGGTGAAACCGACGGGAACTCGGACTTGTTGGCCTCGGTAGTCTGGATTCGTAGGGATGCTACGCATCGTCAACCCACTAATTCTTGTCTAATTAGGCTGTAGACACGACGGATGGACTCACCAGTAAGGACGAACTGTCCAACAGTAGCACAAAAGCCCGAGAGGAACGCATTGAAAGGCTATATATATCATAATTCGTCAGTCAACGTCGCTTTATCACGAAGACAAACGCCCATATCATATCCCAGTAGAGAGCAAGATACCCCCAGCCAGAAGCGACGGTACACCAAACGTCCCTTCCTCTTTCCCCCATCTGTGTGTCCCAATTCCGACCGGGGATGGAAAAGAAAGAGAGAGACGTACAAAGTTGCCCATCAGGATGCAGTACGCGAACTGCAGCGCCCCGACCGCGGCCAGGAACGCCATGAAGGCGTCCAGCAGCTTCGTCCGCTGCGGCGTCGTCTTCTGGTAGTGCCGCACGATGCTGCGCACCGTCTGGTCGACGCCGCGGCTCCGCGGCTCGGATGCCTTGGCGCTGCCGCTCTTCGCCGCGGGCGTCGCGGCGGCCGTGTCGGCGGACGGCCATGCGGCGTTGTTGGTGGCCGTCGTCGCCGGCGGCGGTACCACTGGTTGGGCTGCTGATTTTTTGGGCGCCATCTTCCCGGTGTCAAGTGGGGGATTGTCGGGCGACGGTTTGGCTGGGAGGGGTTAATGCGAGACTCGTGTGCCTTTTGTTGGTTGCAATTGCCCTGTCGTGACGAGGCCTCGTGGTGTTGGTGTTTGTTAGATGGGGCCTGACTTTCAGAGCAAATAGTGATGATGCTTTTAGTGGTGGTGCTTTGCTTGGTAGGGACACGAAAGCTTCAAATGTCCAATGGGGATAAGTGACCAATCGGAAGCCTGCTTCTGTGGCTAGTGCGCCCAGCTACAGCCACACATCTTGTGTCTCGGGTCTCTTAGCGCCGATGGCCCCCTGTCAGTTCGAGATAGCTTGCCCCACCTTCCATCCCCACGTATCATAGACGTTTATGATGAAATTCCATAATAAACGATACATCTGGAACCGATAACGCGGACGTTCCGGTATTTCCAACGTCGCTATCGGGGGGCCGGTCACTAGTCTTGACCTACCGGCAACCGGAGTTTGACATGAAATCTCGCCCATCTCAAGCGTACGACACGTGGAGCTTGGACTGCCAGTATCTGGATTCGTCTCTCCGTTCCACCTTGGTCATCATCAGACTTGAGAAACGTTCAGTCGACGGCGGGCGGAAGACGAGATCCCAAGCCCACTGGACCTCTTCCGTCGAGAATGCAATTTCTTCAGTATTGATGGTTCTACCCCACCCCTGAAATGCCCTGTGAAGCGCATAGGAAAAACCCCATCCCCTTGCATACCCTTTCAAGAGGGCCACGACGCTGATGCGAGTAGTGGATCAATAAGCTTGGAGAACAGCAGACTTTTGCATTCAGCTGAAGTCAAGACACGAACTCGAGCCTACGGCCCTACAACCTTAGCATGATACTGGGAACCTAAGATACTTGTAAAAAGCCCGGGTAACAACGCTTGGGCCGTTGCTATCTTGTCTCCAAGCCGCAGACAACGGTACCGGATAGGGATGGGAATGATCTGCCATCCGACAGTAATATCGCAAGAGCATTCGGTCTGCAACATACATTGACCTCCTTGATCACTCTAGGCGTAGACACCGAAGTGCCCAGATTCAAATCGTCCAACAAGCAACAGCTCTGCTTCAAATGGAGTGGGTAGGTCACGTTAAAAAGGTCACTACGCCCCTTAAAACAGTGCTTCGAGGACTTCAAAAGACTAGGTAATGGTAACGTTATGTGTCTCCTCCAAACCCCAAAACCGCCTGGGTTTTCTCATGAAAAGGAGATTATCGTAAATTTCAAACAGAGAGAGAACCAATAGCAACACGAAACTCAGAAGCTGACTGACATAAAAAACATACAACACCAGGGATTCGCTGGTCGTCACCGACCCAACTACTAATCTGGCGGTATCTGGCTTGTCTAGGGGAGAGCGGACGGGATCCCGAATTTTCCAGATCCTGTGGTCGTATGTGATGGAAATTCCGGTTATCCTGTTAAATATGCGACACATCACTTCAGATGCCGGCCTCGGATGGTATAAGTCAATACACCTAGCTGAATGATGGGCTCTCGGCTAATCGTCAGGCCCGAACCACGAGTCCGCTGCTGGAAGATCGAAGTCGAAATTGAGAAGGCGTAAATCACGACATTCCAAGAAGGAAAACATAGAAACTACCAGCGGCGGAGACACTACTGACTTGCTCCATGCTCCGCCGGTCGGCCGGCGCCATCCTCCTTCCACTCCATGGTCCTCCACAGAAGGTGCGGCAGATTGATCATGTCGAGCACGAGGATAGCAATGCGGCCGGCGACAACGCGATAACGAGCAGAAGGTCGTTTTGCAGCCGAGCTCCAGGCTCGATATGTACGCCGGGGATGGTGGCGGCCGCCCCTGGACTCGCAGTCGAGCCTCAAGGCGCCCGCCCTCAAAGGCTAGGAGTGCATATCTCCCGATCTGAACATTTTCTATCGTCACAGTAATCGTAGGCATGAGACCGCGGGCAGAGAAATCCGCAACGGAAGGAGACCGACAGACCCATCGTCGCAGATCATGTTCAGCAGCCGGTTCTCGTGCGATATTCAATCGCCCAGCGCCCCCGACACCCGGTCCTAAGAGTGATAGCTGCATCTTTCTATTCAGCAGAGAAGGACCAGATGGCTGATTCAAGAGCAACAATTAAATCACAAAATGGATAAAGTCGCTGTCTACTACATTAAGATACATACTGATTAAGGGGTGCAATCGGGTTGAGATAACGTTATCTCCGCTTACATAATCCACGCACATACCCAGGAAAATTCCCAGCTCACAAGGAATTCTCACCAAATTCGTCGCTGTATCAACCCCCCCTTTTCTCCATCCAACACCGCGGATTCTAAGCCAAACCGGCCATTATTTATGGGTTCCGGAGGCAAATTTCATGGAAATCACGCATATACACGACATTGGAATACCCACGAAGATCACTACGAATTCACGTACCGGAAGGTAATGGTCAAATGCGCCCGGATGACTATCTTCAATCGAAGTCCCCGGAACCGGGTATCCAAAGCCCAGACAACTCAATGAAGGACCTCAGTTGTTTTGCTTCAACCGCTACGCTGAAATCAAGAGTCGAGCCGAACGCGGTTTATGTCAAGAATCAGGGGGTAGGTGAACAAAAGATCGATGATTAGCAAGCTAATGTATAATATGCGGTTGCCCGCGTATAATGAATGCGATGAAGATATCTATTACAACTCTCCAGCCCGCGATGCTTGCCGCAAAACGCTCAGGAAGAGGGAGAAAGATCCAAGGTCATACCGATCATGCCCGGTTACGAATCAAAACCTCAGCCCCAATGTGAATACTCGGCGTAAAGTGTCGCACTGCCTCTCCAAAACTCCAAACGTGAAGATGACTGGGGAAAGTGTACAGGGAAACATTACCAGAGCCGAAGAGCAAGTGTAGGCCAGGTGTTATGGGGCCAAGCGAGTCCCGCCCGATGCGGTCGGGGACAGGCTTAAATTGATCTTGCTCTAGATCAGCTCGAAGCCGTCTTCCTCTACGATCCTCGCCTCTTCCGCGACGGGCTGGGGACTCTTCCGTCGGAGATCTCGCCGGGCCTTTCGACCTTTGAGAGCATCTCCGTTGGCATCTAAGATCTCGTATTCTTTCTCGACCAACTTCTCCGTCGCTCTCGGGTTTGTCTTCACGAATATGTCAAGCGACAGTGGCCCGCCCGGAGTATCGGTTCTATCAAAGCTGTATAGGAAGTTATCCGAAACATCCAATCGCCGGTGGTCGGGAGAAGGCAGAAAGTCGTGGATCGATCGCGAGATGTTGGAAGGGTCTTTCAGTTCCGCCAACGCGTCGCATTTCGCACGTGAATGGCTCTGCGGAACGTCGTGCGCGATCCGCCCGGTTCGCGGCTTGACGATGTTACTCGACTGGTGCTCGTGGTGATTACTAGAGACCAAATCAGTACGGTGACCGCTTACAATTAGGCGTTTGACGGCCTGGTGTGACTTACTACAAGCGCTTTTCTGGCCGAACCTTTGCTTGTTGACTTGCGCTGCCGGTCAGCTTGTCAGAGTTCCAGAACCGGTACACTCCCGCGGAAGGCCGAGCTCCCAGAGACCACTTCGCCTTTTGCTCCTTGAATCGCTTGGAGGCTTGGGCAGCGCTTCGCAAATCTCTGGTCTGTTCAAAAGCCATGTTTGGTTGTGGCTGATGCAACAGACGCGGATTCTTCAGATATACGATTGTTGTATAACGTCTACCGGAGGATGCTAAGTTCGCTGTGACGATACTTATACTCCTGAGGGTCTCTTGTCCCTGATGAAACGACGATGCAGCAAGACGACACTCGACGGAATAACTGGGAAGTGTTGCAGCCAAAGACACTAGATTCTGGCGATAACGATGGGCAACTGGAGAAGATAGGCGATGCGAGATAAAGCAAGTTATGGAGATGGTTGATGATAGATGGGTTGTAGGGTTGAAGAGAGAAGAGGAAGTTTTACAGGAAGCACTAGGGGGTTTCTAGAAAGGATGAGATCGAGTCACACGGCGGCTATGGTGATGAGGTAAGGCAGGTCCGGTGCTAGTTACTTGACTGTTTGCAAAGGGGGGAAAGCGGCTTTGTCTGGAAAGCGGAAGAAGCGTTGGATAAGCAGCAAGTGCACCCGCCAACAAAGTCAGGCGGAAAGGGGCTTTGTTCGCAGGTAAGAAACAAAAGAGTGAGTATTGCCCGTCGGCCGATGACTCAGATGACGATGATGACTGGCGTGACTGTCAAAGGAGATTGCGCAGTCGCGATTTGCCTAGGTAAAACTCGTCCAGCTTGAGTCAAATCTTATCGATAACGGCAGCTTGCGTGCAGAGATGACTTTGAAGGGTTGATGGGAGGGCCTGCGATCTCCAGCAGAACCCGATTATACCAAGGAAGATAAGGCAGGGCTGGAAAGCTTTGGAGTTCTATTGTTCTTTGATGAATTATTCATGTGTTGGAACCACAGTGAAAGGGGGAGAATATTAAGAAGAAGCCGGCCCCAAGCGCACGTCCCGAGGCCGCTCGTAGTAGTCCCTTATCGTCCCGCCAGCTGGCTCTCTCTGGGCCCCATACTAATGATAGGAGGTAGATGGATCGTCAAACACGTGGTTTCCAGTTACATAGGTACATACACAATACATGTACGGAGTACGCATAGAGCACCGTATCTAATATTAAGAGTCACTAGTAATCTTAGCACGTACCCTCAACGAAATATTACAAAATAGGAACCCCGAGTCACGGTCAGGGCCACTACATCCGTGTGTCGGCCTGGTACTGTTCTTCCGCTGAATCATTGCCGGGCTGATAACGTGCTGGACATGGTTGGTTACCTCCACCTTGTGACCCGGTTTGCCTGTGTGATGTGGCGACAGGACTTTGGGGGTGCCCGTCGGCCTACTACTACAGTAAGATAAGGATGCCACCGCCTTCCATTTCGGCTTTGATTGCGTGTGTAAACTAGATATACAGGCACGTACCTAGTTGAACTGCCTATCTACCTACTGCCCTAGGGCGAGATAGAGTGCATGCCTCCGTACTACATGGGCATACCTATAAGAGATCGATATCAAACCGTTGTTGGTAGGCAATCCCCCCCGGTCTTGTGGCTTGTTCGTTTGTACAGTTTAGCTAGCGCCGAGGGCCTGCCCAGCCATAACTGTCTCGCCTAACCCAATCAGGTGGTCTCCCGGCTGGTTCTCAAGGCATCCGGCGTTCAGCTATGCTCCTGACCGATGACGAAAGTCAGGTGGGCTAACCCAGGCAACGACGTCTTCGGAACCCGGAGGGCTATTGGATCACCATCGTCATTTTGGACAAAAGGGTGTCCTCGGTTACCTCATTAAAATCAGGCGCTTTGTTTTAGAGGTGTAGCTGCGCCTGCGGCGCAGTTGTAGCCAAGGGCTCCGCAAAAACCTGTAGCTTAGGTACCAGCTAGCGCGGACCCATAAAAATAGCAATGCCTTTAAAACCGGAAGGCCTAATAGCAAGTTATAATGTTTTAGCTCCGTTTTAAAGAGGTGTCTACTCAGCTGGACCTGTGGTCTCTTTGCACCTACCTAGACTAGGTATGTACCTTCTCGCCAAGAAAAGCTTGTTAGGAAACTCTTGCCAATGGACCTGTCTAGTCTGCTATTCACATGCCGGGTTTCGGTCTCGTCGCTCTTTCCAACATACCCATACCGTAAGTGGGAATGTTTGTATGGTGCTGCCGAAAACCGATGCATGTCAACTCTTCCTTTGCTGCTGTTGTCCAGAAAGTCAGTCAAGTTCCACTCCCATCCCTCGCCATTCTCTAGCTGTGTTTCTACGGTTAGCACCCTTCAGACTCGGTACTCAGTGCTCAGCGTGCCGTACTCATCATTGCGTACAAGCCTAGGCAAACAGCCTTCAAACACATTGCACATCTTTTCCCAATCTCATATTATGTTACCACATCTGTCGACTTGACATTCTCTTCCGTGGTTCACTTCCTGCTCATCCTTTTCCTCGAACTTGTTGTGGGGCTGAGCAACCGTCCTGGACTAGATCGAGTATCAGCAGCACACATTGACGAAATCCAAAACTTGCTCAAAGATTTCCATAGCCCGCTCGGCACCTTTCCTTGTCCCCCCAACTGAGCTCGAAACAATAAGATACGCTTTTCAAACCACCCCGGAAGAGTGTTTGACGTCCGTCCGCCACGAGAAAAGAAGATATAAATGGAACTGGTGATATACCCCGTATGGATTGCTTCGATATCAAACGCTGGGCGTGAGCAACACACTTGGGCCACCGGCAACAAGTTGAAATATGGAAACCGTACTATGGGGAACATGCCACGGGCTCCAGAACACAAACCGGCAATTCCATAGTGCCCAGGCTAGACGGGATGGACAAGTTCAATGGGCCTATCTATCACTCGAATCAGTTGACTGGGTAAGTAATGATGCCTCATTTCAGTCGGGAATCGGATGGTTAACCATTAAACAGAAAGGACGTGAAAACCAAGATGCTCCATGAATAGTCATCGTAGCGCCGCCAATGCCGTCGAAGCCCT
Source organism: Monosporascus sp. CRB-8-3 (assembly GCA_004155055.1). Classification (NCBI taxonomy): domain Eukaryota; kingdom Fungi; phylum Ascomycota; class Sordariomycetes; order Xylariales; genus Monosporascus; species Monosporascus sp. CRB-8-3. Next base: position 45,241 of record QJNZ01000407.1, read on the forward strand.
GGAATATGCGGTTGATGACGGTGCCAAGACGAAATACAGTCTTTCCCGCAGCGATAAATGGGTCATTTCACGCAACGCTACCATTGACATCCCCTTGTCCTTCAATACCTTGGGTCAGGAGACTACCTTATCCTGGACCGCGGAGAAGCTCCCGAAGAAGTTCTTCTACCGTACCTCGAAAACATCGCGTCGGACAACAAGGGTTGCGCCACCACATCAGGAGCTTCGGTACAACGCAAAATTCAGGTTCGATATCATGCAGACGCCTCCGACGCCAATGCAAGCCCTGAAATAACGGTATGCTCCCTTCCAATGTTGTGTGCGTTAGAGTTAGTGCTTCATGTGGCCTTCTTCAATACTTTGAACAACTATTTTCGCTCGTTGAGATCCTCGAGCCATTCTACTCTTCTTTTCTCAATATGGCTTCCTCCAAATCGAATTCTCTCTCCTGTTTGGGCCTGTCGCCTCCTTCCCGTGAGAACATAAGGTATGTCTATTATTTCCCATGATATGTGAGGTCAAACACCATTGGGCGGGTAAACTTTGGAAAGGTCCATACGACTTACTCAGGTGTTGTCCAAGCAGTCCGACACATGGTCAATTCGATCCAGTGGCATAGAAAGATTGAGGTTCTCTCCGGTTTTCCAGGGTTTCTAGGATCGACAAATAACCATTGCCACACTGGTTCGGGACGTTGTGTCTTGTAGGCTGGAAAGTAATGTAGGTGCTCATTCTACTGCCATTAACGCTACTCATATTCTAATTCCTCCAGCAAGACGACACGCCAATATGCGCAGACACCATATGTTTAATACTCCGTGGTGCTTTCACAGAGCGCAATATGTCCTTCCTACGATCACCGGAAGAGTTACACCCCCATACAAGTCACATAGTATGCTGAAGATAAGGGACTTGCATGCCGCAGAGCACTTATTGTCCAGCTCTCTATCACTATTCCAGACAACAGTACCCGGACTTGGTGGAAGTCCCAGAGACAGCGCTGCCGAAGGGTTTGGGACACTCGTTACAGCCCCACAGGTCTCGCATAGATATGATGATATCTTGCCACCCATACGGCTTCTGTTGCTTTGAACTACACGCGGCACCAACTCCAACAAATACATCACCAGTTTCCCCACTACCAAGACCAGAAGGGATTATGAACATCACGCTTTCTGCTGTTCTTTCTTAGACTAAAACTACCGCCAACATGGCCGTCGCTGATTTTTCGGTAACACCGGCGGCAGCTGCCGGCCCTGTTGCAGCTGCTACTGCCCGGCCTTCCTTCCTGTTCGCCCGCAGACACCCCGGAATATCTCCTACTTTCCTGTCGTTTATTGACGCCATTCCGCTATTTAACAGCTGGGCGGACAAAATACGGCAAAAAGCTACATATCCGACGTACGGGCCGGTGGTCCACGGGAGGGCGTACGTTGCGATAGCGATAACTCCAAACAGTCGTACGGATTCCTGCTGTAGTGCCTGGCGGTGCTATCTGGCCCGACGGCCGAGCTCTAAGCCACGGGGACGAGACTCGTACGACGACCCAATTACCTTTGATTCGACACGAAACAGAACGCTCCGAAGTCGAATGGGTAGGACATACGGCGGGAATACCTTTGGAGGACCTGCAACACCGCGGGATTAGGGATCCGGGTTGGATCATAGGTTTGCTGATGCAACGGCGGCGATTGGGAGAGACAGATACCTCAACTGGCCGCAGGTGATGTCTCGTGAAATAGGTGCCTTCGGGCTTGATTTGGTGGATATGTATATAGCCCACCACGGCGTGATACCCTTGAGGTTGAGCGGTCGCCGTTAAAGACTACAATAACAGCAACAGCTGGGTGAACCGGGTCTCAAACCACTACTGTCATTATTCATTCACCTTACTTTCGAAACCAAGCTTACATCTCGCCGTCCCTCACGTTGACTTTGAATCGGGTTCGAGTTTCGTCGCTATTCACATACTGCTCGGGTAAATCGTATCAATGCCCCGGTATCAAGCCAGAATCTCGCCTAACCACTCACTACCTGAAAGATCAAGTCTGGATTCTCGTCCATATCACCATCAAGCTTCGCAACCAAATTCGATCATCACCTTCAAAGTTGCAATCCCACACAAAGCAAAACAACTTTCCAGGCCGACAAATGACGCAAACTTCTTCCATTACCAAGCACTTGCTCAACAACATCGCCAACCTTCGGCCCTGTGAGTCAGGTGGGACCTAACATGAAAGGGGGCATCCACAACTTTTACAAGCAAACACTTTCTACCTTCGCCCTCCTACCTTACCACCACTCAGCGAACGGCAGTACAAGGTGTTACACCGAAACCTCCATCTAATATAGGACGAAATCAAAATTTAGGTATCGCTGTTGTTACTATATTATAACCTTACCCACAATTGCGTTGAAAGTTCTTGTCAAGAAGTTCATTGAGCAACAAACTTAAATTCTAACACTAATACCGAATTCAATCTCCGAACTGTAGTAAGATTACTAAACTTAGTATAGAGTTCAAATAAAATGGAAAAGCCAAAGGATCGCGCTTATGGTAGCTCCAAACTTCGACTTCTGCAGTCCGTGCATGACCTGAAAGCTGGTTCAGATCATTATAAAAGGTCATCTACAGTCCCCTTCCATCGCAAAGCTTAAGGAGTTCCGTGCATCTAGAGACATCTTGGGGCCTCTTTACAGAACGAGCTTTCGGACGTCATCGTTCATTGGCGGCCCTGGCGCTGCCTCACTACTCATCTTATAAGCTACAAGAATCATTATGGGAACATCGCTTAGCATGTCATCGCCAACCCACACGGTCGGCGAGGAATCGCCTGTTGACCAAAGCTTTCTATCCGCCGAGGCTGAACATCATTCGCAGCCATTCATCCCGCCAACAACATGGACAGGACGCATGCTTACTCCTAGTTCATGCCAGTGCTTTACAGACGCTGACGTTAAAGCGGACGTTGCAAAAATGGATCCATTGGTGGCAGCCGCATTCCACAACCTGAACTGCAGCCGCTTATGTCGTCTCCCGGAGGAGCTGCTTCTCCGCATCATGATGCTTCTCGATCCGTTAAGCATACACTGTATCAGACATACTAGTCGACTATTTCTCCGCCTTTATTCCTCGCCCGAATTCAGCCATACTCATGTTCCTCGATACATAACTGAGAGCTTGCCATACACCCCCTGGTCTGAGAGCTTGCCGTTTCTTTGGCGCCAACAGGCAGACCAGTTTGGGCCATTAAATGAAGATATTGGAGGATACTGCCAACTTTGCCGCGAAACACGAAAGAATCCGACTTGGAATGAGAAGATCGCCCGTTTAGTAGGGGAGTATCTGCATTGTTCTGGCTGCCGTTCTGATCATCCACTTTGTTTATTTTCCGCGGCCCAGAGAAAAGAACCGCCAGAGTCTCGCGTTTGCATAGGGCGGGAAGGAGATGTGCCATTGTGTGACCACGAGGCAGTTTCATGGGATGGGGCAGCCTCGCACGCAGTCCAGCTATCTAAGGTCAATACCGGTTACGCTAAGGGACCAGCCAAAGTGGTCCTCTGTGCATGTGATGAAGAATCTCATGCTCCAAAGCATCACAATGCTCGATCTCTCCAATTACTTCACAATTACGTAAAGCCAACAGTCGAACTCAACGGCGACGACAAAACGGGAGTTACACTTGATATACGATGGTGCGCACATCTCCGCCTCCCCGATACCGACAAAAAGGGACACGACCAAAAGATGACCCCTAAATGTATGCGTGAGTGTCTGGAGTCATTACGCAGTCAGTGTCCGAGATGGTTTGTACCAGAGCTTCCCCCAGGCCGGCTGACGGAGATGAACTGTTTCGACCCGAACCGGTGCAGTTGTCTTCATTATGCTGGGTTGGAAAAACTTTCGGAGAAGTGGAAAACCAGCACCCTAGGGGAACTGGATGAGACGGGTGAGGCTCAGCTACCGGCTTGTCGCTTTCACGGTGAAGGCAGACTAAGGTCACTCCAGCCCCTGCAAAAAGACAATAGCAGTAATTTGCAAGGGCAGGGAGAGCGATGGGGATGCCATCGGACCCGCACTAAGTTAGGTCGATCGAGGCACGACAACGGGTCGATCGGGGTCGCCATCAACTCGTGCCCTGGCGACGGTCAGTGTTTGCGGGTAAATTATTGGCGATCACTTACTATTATTCCCAAAGGTGCCACGACCTATGGTCCTGTAACGGGGGCCTGGTTGCAAGCCTTGGAACCGGACACTTACGACTTGTACGAAGACGAAGAAACGTATGGCGTGCTGTGGTGTCTCCAGCGCGGATGCAGGAATTATTACGACTACTTGAAAGACCTTCCTGTGCCGTTTGGAAGCGTTAATCGAAATTGTACCATTTCCTGTCCAAAATAGAGAGGATATAGCTTTTTTAATTTCGATATTAAAGAATAGCTTCTCCTTTAACTGCTGTTAGTAGTACGTTGTTTATAATTATACGTACGGTTATTAAAGTGCGAAATTTAATATTAAAGTAAGGGTTAAGGTCTAGTTAATATATATAGTAATATAGTTTCCAGTTAGTATTATATATATATATATAAAAGACCTTTATTACCTAGATAAATAATTAGAATAACTTTAATATATAATAAGATATCGATTAATACAGTGATTTATTATTAAAGCGTTAAAATAATTAAAAGGGCTTTAATTTATAGCCCTAGAATTATAAGGATAAAATATTACGAAACTTAAACGCTTAACGCTAGTATTTAAACCTGCCTAGCACCGCTATATATTTCGATAAATTTTATTATAATTATTTTATTATAACGTGCTATATATATAAGCGAGAGATATATATAAACGTAAGACTTCTTCTAGTTATTTTAATAATTTATTTTTAATCGTTTATTTCTTAATATTAACGTTATAAAACATTTTATAAAAAAGCGAAAATAAACTTAATTATTTAGATTAAAAAATAAAACTCGAAAGTTAATTATAAAAAGCTTAGTTTTGTTTATAAAGTTTTATATTTTACTTTAATATACTGTTATAACCCGGCAGAGAGGAGGTCTCGGAAACGGTCTCAGTAGACCGAAACAGGACCCAAGTAAGTCAAGTCACGTAGTTGGATCACCAGCTCACGGGAGCTAAGCCAGTGAGTTAAATTACCAGCTTACGGAAGGTAAACCAGTAAGTTAAATCGCCAGTTTACGGAAGGTAAATTAATAAATTAGGTTACTAACTTACGGAAAATAAACTAATAAGTTAGATAAAAATATATACGTTCGTTATTTCCGTAATTTAAATAATATTAATTTGTAATATAACTTAATTACTTAAAATACTTTTAATATTATTAAACGTAATTAAGTTATTTTTATTACTTAAATTTTCGTAATATAACTATTAATATAAACCGTACGATTTAATTTAATAATTAATTAATTAACTTAGCCGTTATACGTTATAAGCTTTTATTTAATAATATTATTAAATTTTAAGCAATTTCCGTTAATACCATGTTTACTAATAAATAAGCTAAAAAATAATCCGCTTATAGGGTCCCGAAAAAAATCTATAAATTTCAATAAAAAAAAAACACCCCCGTTTTTTAGTAGAAAAAGTTCTGAAAAAACTTAACGTTATTACAAACCGTATTACTTAATTTAAAAAAAAAGGTAACCTTACTATTTCCTTTTAAGCTATATATAAACGCCTTAAAAAAAGCAAAAAGGAAAAAAAAAAAAGCTAAAAAACCTTTTTTTTCGCAGTAAAACTTTTTAGATAATTTAATTAATAATTATTAAGAAACTCGGAAAAATCCTAAAGTTACTTAGGCCTAAACCTTTTAATAAGACCTTTACTAAGTTATAATTATTCTTAATCTAGTATTAAACGTATTTCGGGTATTTTCCTATTTAACTTACTATTTTTACAGCCCGAATAAAATTCGTAACCGGGTTATTTACAGGCAATACAATTATTTAATTTAAGCTAATACGAAGAAAATACGTTACCTTTCTATTAAAATAACGAAACTCCGAAATAATAAAAGTTTATAATAATTACGAAAAGTTCGAAAACGTTTTAAAAAAATATTTAAAATAATAAACGAAAAGACGAAAGCAAATATTTAAATAAAAATATTATATTAAAAAGGAACTGCCTTAACTTATAGCAATATTTTTATCCAATTAACGTTTAAGCTGGATTAAGAATAAAAGGTTTATATAATTAAATTTTTTAACAGTTTAAAAAAAGAAATCTAAAAGGAATTATTTAAGGAAAATCGGTTAAATACCTAATTAATTATATTAAGATAATAGTTAAAATCGACGATAAATAATACGTATAACGGACCCGGAATTTTAAAACGTAACGAAATAATAGATTTAAGTACGTAACTAATATTAGGACCTTATAATAAATAAATATATATTATAATACGGCCCCGAATCTTATAAAAATTAAGGCGGTTTAACAATTAAACTAATTACAAATTAAATATTAAAATTACGGTAAAATAAGATATAAAGTTTTTAAATATAAAGTTCCTAAAAAACCTTAATAAAATAACTGAACCCCTATACTCGAAAAATAACGACAAAATAATAAAAAAAATAACAAAAAATCTATCAACATAATCTAACCCAAAAATAACCACTAGCTACGGTATACAGTAACATAATAATACGAAAACTATCTAGGATAAAAAAGTTTCACTAAAAAAAGTTATTTACTTAATTTTAATAAAAGAAATAACGGTAAAAACGGAACTAACGAACCTTACAAAAGTAGTTACAAAAACATTATAACTGGAAAAAAAACCTTTACCAGGGAAAACTAAAACGATATACGAAAATCCATGCTATCTATTATAAAAAGCCTAAATACCAGTTTTATTACGAATAAAAGGAAGTAATTTACTAACGTATTACCCGGATATATTAAAAAGGTTTCGATGTTAAAACATAAAAAAAAGTTAATAAAAATAATTAACAATAATATCGGCACTTACAATTATTCGTAAACGAAAAAAAAAAATCGATTAACAAATAGCACTATAAAACTAGTTACCCGGAGAATCGTACCTATAAAAAATTCCCTTTTATTATTTTACGTAATACAATTACTAAAAAAAAAAAAAGTTAATCTAGAAAATTATATAAAAATGTTACTAACAAACTATTATTATCTTAAACATTTAATTAACTTTTATTACGAACCCGGAAAATAAAAAAGTAATTAAAAAAGAAATTAAAAACTTTACTAAAAATAGTTAATAAAATTCGGAAAACGAAAAAAAGTATAATAACAAAAAAAATAGTTTATAATTAACATTACTAAATAAAAAAATAATTAAAACTTTTACGAAGTAAACCTATAAGTAATAAAATATACGGCAATAACTTAAACAATTATAAAAATAAATAACGCGGATAAAAAAGTAACTAAAAAAACTCTAAATATAAAATAACCGAAATAAAAAGATTTTACAAAAGCTTTTACAAAACCTAAAAGATTAACGCTACCTATAAAAAAGCTGCAGGTAAACGGAAAAAAAAAAGTTAAACCATAACACTTTAAAAGGGTTTTAAACGTAATAATCGGAACTACAAGTAATAACGCCATTACTATATAAGTACGGATTAAAAAAAACTAGTATAACGTACTATATAAGCAAGCTGTATATATAAGCAAGCTGTATACTTTTTAGTACGTCGCGATAATAAATTCGAATTAAATAACTATAACATATTAAATTAATTCAAATTAATCGGATTCTTTATCGCTAGATGCCTTTATATCCTCCTTACAAATATACGCATTATATCCGGGCTTACTGCAAACGTTACATTTCCGTTCTTTCGCCTAAACCCTTTTGTAACAACCCTTTTCGGCCGTTGTTAACTGCGATTATTTACCATTACCTTTTTTCGTAATTATAAAAGTTTATGCTTCCTTTATAGTAAGTATCCTTCCTTTTTAAAAACATTTATTTTTAATTTTCCGGCGTTTATTAAAAATGTGGTTCGTTTCGCAAAAATATTATAACCTAATAACGGAGAGGTCTCGGAAACGGTCCTAGCGGACCGAAACAGGACCTAAGTAAATCAAGTTACGTAATTTAAATCTTTTTTATTTTCAAGATCCAATTAAATCCATACAGATCTAATACCTTTTGGATCTGGGAAAACGACAAGATCCATAAAAGATCCAGGTTTTCAGAAAAAGGATATATACGCTTATTAATTCCATAAATTAAATAACAACAGTTTACAATATAACTTAATTACCTAAAACGCCTTTAGTATTACCAAACGTAACTAAGTTATTTTTATTACTTAAACTCCCGTAATATAATTGTTAATATAAACCGTACAACTTAATTTAATAGTTAATTAACTAACCTAACCGTTATACGTTATAAGCTTTTGTTTAATAATATTGTTAAATTTTAAGTAATTATCCGAATTATCGAAATAGCTTTTAATATTAAAGAAAATACCGTTAACCAGCAGCTTTAAAACAAGCTTAAAAAACTAAAGGTAAAAATTCTACGATTTAAAAAAACGGCTAAAAAGGATTTTAATATTTTAAAGATTAAAGTTAAAAAGTTTTAACTCTATAATAGGAAAACCGATATTTAAAGTTTCCTTACTTAAGCATAAGTGTACCTACGGTTCTTAACTCTCGACGATCCGGAAGACAAAATCCTTACCATCGCAACGTTCCTTATTAGGGATGCATTCGACTAATTCGAACTAACTATGAAGGATTACCTAAAAAAGGCAGAAAATAACAAAAAAACGTCCACTAAAAATTTTTTTACCTATTATTCCAACTTTAAGGAAAAACTGAAAGTTAATTTCGATAACCCCGATAAAAAACGTACCGCTATATAGAAAATTTTATAATTACGACAGAAAAAATTAACGTTCAAGTATATAATAAAGTTCCGAAACCTAATAACTAAAGTAAGATAAATAAACGAAAAAAACGATACCCTAATTAACGTATTTTATAAAAGGCTAAAAAATAATATCAAAAACGAGGTAATCAAATTAAAACGACCAACTTCCTTAAACAAATACATCATTAAAGTAATGAAAATTAATAACCGACAATTTAAAAAACGACAAAAAAAAAAAAAAACAATACGCTTTATAGCACAAATTTAACAAAACCAACTAAGGAAACGGACGTATTACATTTTTTATTTTTTACGGAACTCAACCAGGTCCTATAAAAATCGGGGCGGTCCAACAATAAAACCAACCTTAATTCAAATATTACAACTATAACAAAACGGAATATAAAGCCTTTCAGTACAAAGTACCCAGGAAACCTCGACGAGACAACTGGACCTTTGTACCCGAAAAACGATAACAAAACAATAAAAAAAACAATAAAAAATTAATTAACATGGTCCAACCACGATATACGGTAACATAATAGCATAAAAATCATTTAAAATAAAAAACCTTCACTAAAAAAAAATTACTTACCCAATCCTAACAAAAAAAAGAACAAAAAGAACAAAACCAACTAGCTTTACAAAAATAATTATAAAAACATTATAAAAAAAAAAAAAACTTTACCCAGAAAAGCCGGAACGACACACGAAAATTCACGCTATCCATTATAACAAACCTAAATATCGGTTCTATCAAAAAAAAAAAAAATAATCTATCAACGTATAACTCGAATACACTAATAAAGGTTCAACTTCAAACGGCAAAAAAAAGCTAACAAAAATAATTAACAATAATATCGACACCTACGATTATTCGTAAACCAAAACAAAATCGATTAAAAAATAGCTTTATAAAGCTGGTTACCAAAAAAATTATACTTACAAAAAAACCCTTTTTATCATTTCGGATAATACAACTATTAAATAAAAAAGGATTTAATCCAGAAAACGGTAAAAAGGTATTATTAACGAGCTATTACCGATTTAAGCATTTAACTGGCTTTTACCACCGACCTAGAAAATAAAAAAGCCATCAAGGAAAAAATTAAAAATTTCATTAAAAAAAATTAATAAAACTTAGAAAATAAAAAAAAATATAATAACTAATAGGAAAACGATAATTCGTAAACGATATTACCCGACGAAAAAACGATTAAAGCTTTCGCAAGATAAACTTACGAACCATTAAGTATACGATAACAGTTTAAACAGTTACAAAAATAAATAATGCAAATAAAAAAATAACTAGAAAAATTTCGAACATAAAATAATCGGGACGAAAAGATATTACAAAAACTTTTATAAACCCCAAAAAAATAACGCTACCTATAAAAAAACCGCAGGCGAACGAAAAAAAAAAGGTTAAACTACAATATCTTAAAAAAGCTCTAAACGTAATAATCGGAGTTACTAATAATAATACCATTACTATACGAATACGAATCAAAAAAAACTAATATACCGTAATGGTAAATTATAAAACGACAATTATAAATTATATCAACCCGGAAGTAATAAATCAATTAAAACTATTATAAAAAAAAAAATTACCTTTATAAGGTCGAAAATACCGAAAATTAAAGATTCGCCTATAACGACAAATAAGTCAAACGCAAAATTAATTATTTTAAAATTTTTGTTAAAAAAAGAAAATAAACCATTAATTTCGATATTATTTTATTAAATGGATACGATATAATCCTAGGAAAATTATAGTTACGTTAGTACAACCCCTTAATTAATTAGGAAATTAATTAAGTAAGTTTCCGTTTATTTTTTAATATAAAACAAGATATAGACGATATAAAATCTTAATATTCGATCGATAAAAACGACGAATATAAATATAAAGATACGATAAAAATTTTATCACCTAAAAAAATAAAATATATTTAAAATAAAGGGCATAATAAAAAAATACGGCGCGTTATTGTAAACCTTAAAGTACGATTTCGATAAATAAACGATAATTTATAAATATAACCCGAAAAACCGCCAGAATAAATAATAAAAGTATTACTATAATACCATAAATACGAAAAGCTTTTTTAAAAAAAGCTCGATACGAAATTATTACAATATAACAAGTAAGATTATAAAATAATTTTTAAAAACGGCAAAACGATTGTTTTTTATTTTATTTATAACTTAAACGAAATAAAGCTGTACGCTTTTCGCAACTATTTAAAGGATAAATTACGGAAAAGATATATACAATACTTTAAATTATCAGCAGGGTACTTAATATTTTTCGTATTACGAAAAAACGAGAAATTACGATTTATTATTAATTACCGATAACTTAACGATATTACCGTTAAAATAGAACGCTATTACCTTTAATTACTAAGATTAAAAACCGATTACGAAATGCCAAATAGTTTATAACCTTAAATTTACAAAAAAAGTATAATTAAATTCGAATTAAACCAGAAAATAAATAAAAGACCGCTTTTAAAACAAAATACGGATTATTCGAATACCTCGTTATATCCTTCGGATTTACGAATGTACTAGTAACTTTTTAACGGATAGTTAATTATATATTCCGAGAATACCTTAATATCTTTGTTATATGTTACCTTAACGATATCCTTATTTATTTAAAGATAAAAAAGGAATATGCAAAATATGTTTATAAGGTCCTATAAGCCTTATAAGATATTAACCTCCTAATTAACATAAAAAAAAATACTTTTTACATTTAAAAAATCGAATATTTAAAATATATTATTACCTTAAAATATATTAAAATAAACCTTAAGAAAATTTTTATAATTAAGAACTGGAAAACGTTTATTAACGTTACGGAAATACAAATATTTTTTAAATTTATTAATTATTACCGACGATTTATACAACATTTCAGTAAAATTGCGATACCATTAATAGAACTTATTAAAAAGGATCGGCGGTTCGTATAGGCCCTAACTGTAAAAAAGGCCTTTTAACAACTTAAAGACGCCTTTACTAACGAATTTATCTTAATAATATACGACCTAAATAAATTAATAAAACTTAAGACCGACGTTTTAAATTTTGCTTTAAAAATAATAATTTACTAACGAAATAATTAAAAAGGATTATACCTTATTATTTTTTACTTTTACAAATTACATAATATTAAATTTAATTACCCCATTTACAATAAGGAATTCCTAACTATCGTTAAAGCCTTTAAAAAATTTAAATATTACTTTAAAAAAAACTAATACCAAATAAAAATGTATATAAATTACAAAAATATCTTTTATTTCGTAACTACGAAAAAACTAGTCGGACGATAATTACGTTACGTAAAATATTTTTTAAAATTCGATTATGTTATTATTTATCGTAAAAGATCGGAAAATGGTAAAACGGACGCGTTTAGCAAATAACCAAACCTAAAAAACCCCAAGGTAAAAATATAACGAACCGTATTCGACTAAATAACAAAAAGATATCTATAACAATAATATATTAATATTATTAAAATATCCATACCAAATATGCATAAAAAAATATAACAATATCATAATAATATACCTAAAAATCAAAAAACAGATAAAATTCATGTACTAAAAAAATACCAAGAAAACTTAACATAAAAAATATACGAACATTAATTACACGGATATCCAGAAATCCATAAAACCTTCGAACGCTTACAACGGACATATTACTTCCTTAAAATAAAATTAACTATATAGAAAATTATACAACAATACGATATCTACGCTAAGGTAAAAGTTAAACGGTATAAACCTTATAAAAAATTATAACCATTATTAATTGCTAAGCAATTATAGGATTCAATTACATTTAACTTTATTACGAAACTTCCTTTATTAAAAAACCCAATTACGGGTATATATTACGATAATATTTTTATAATCGTTAATCGATTTATAAAATTTTCCTACTTCTTACCCTATAATAAAAACATAAACACCGAACAAATAGCATACATTTTTTTCCGACATATATACAGCATACATAAGCTACTAGCAAAAATTATTTCAAATAAAAGCATAACCTTTACTTTAAAATTCTGGTAAAGTTTAATAATATAACTCGGCTTAAACCATAAATTATTAAGCGTTTTTAAATTACAAATAAACGGATAAACGGAAAAAATTAATTAAACGTTAAAGGCATACTTATAATATTATATCAATTATAAACAGAATAACTAGGTTGAAAAATTACCTATCGCGCAGTTAACTTACAACACTAACTATTATAATAATATCAGAATAACTCTAGTAATTACTAACTTTAGTTTCACTCCGGAAATTTACAGAAAAACACGAAAAAAAAAACCAGTTAATATTAAAACAATCCTTACCTTAAAATAACTTAAGTAATTATATTAAAAAATAAAAATAAAACTTTAATTCGTACGTAAATAAATAAATAAATACTATAACTAAAAAAGGTTAAAAGGATTAACCTTTTCGAAAGGGGAGATAGTTTATTTAGCTACCAAAAATATCAAAACCAAACGCCTAAACCAAAAACTCGATTTCAAATATATCGGCTTATACAAAATTATTAAGAAAATTTCAAAAAACAACTATTAATTAAAATTACCATCCAAGGTTAAACTCTATCCAATCTTTCATATTTCCTTACTCGAATTAATAACGAATACCATCAGAATATATACGGCATAAAACGACGTAAAAGTAGAAAAAAAAAAAAAAAAAAAAAAATAAAAAAAAAAAACAAAAAAACAAAAAAAAAAAAAAACATACGAAGTTAAAAAAATACTCGATATACAAAAAAAAAAAAAACTTACCCAATATTTAATTAAATGGAAAAATTACCCAAACTCCGAAAACACCTAGGAACCTGCCAAAAATCTTACTGGCGCCCAGTACCTGTTAAAAAACTTTTACTAATAACGTCGGGACCGCCGAAATTGAAGGTATTCCAGTTTACGCTGTCCAAAGATGGCCAGTCGGACGTTTCAGGAATAAACCAGTCGTTTTAAACAAGAACCTAAACAAAAAACGATACGTTTATTTTTAACCGTTCCTAATCCTTTAACTTATCCATAAATTAAAAGCCGCGATTAACAATTTTTACCCCTTAAATATAAAAAAACCGTTTTTAACGGTGAAAACGAAAAAAGTAACTAATAATCTTATCGATATCACGCTATTTACGTATAAAGTCCTTCTTTAACTTTTACTAAAAACGCAATAAAGTTTTTTCCGTTACGGCCTTTTTACGATCCAAACGATCCTTTTCCTTTTTAATACGACGAAAAGAATTAACGGGAATACCGGACCCATTACAGCGACAACGGTATTTAATACATTCGCTGTAACGACAAACCTCCTTTATTATTTAACATTTTGTCCCTTTCTCAAAATATAACGTACACGGTATTACTTCAAAACCAAATTTAATAATATAAACAGCTAAAAATTTAAAGCTCTCCTTTTAATTCGGATAACTGCGGAATTTACAATTAATAATACGACCACCCATAATAAAGGAATTAACTTACCAAAAAAAAAAAATCTTTAAAGGCAAAAATCCTAAAAAAAAGAATATCGTATTACGACCCAATAACGGGGAGGTCTCGGAAACGGTTTTAACGGACCGAAACAAAACCCAAATAAGTTAAGTTACGTAATTTAAATCTTTTTTATTTTCAAGATCCAATTAAATCCATATAGATCCAATACCTTTTAGATTTAGGGGAACGACAAAATCTATAAAAAATCCAGGTTTTTAAAAAAAGGATATATACGCTTATTAGTTCCATAAGTTAAATAGCGACAGTTTGCAATATAACTTAATTACCTAAAACGCCCTTAATATTACCAGACGTAACTAAATTATCTTTATTGCTTAGACTTCCGCAATACGACTGCCAACATAAACCGTACGACTTAGTTTAATAATTAGTTAACTAGCCTAGCCATCACAAAAAATAACCGTTTTCCTCCCGAAAAAAAGCGATTTCGTACAAAAACAACAGGTTATTTTTTGTTAAAAAACTAACCGACTTAAGCATCTTTGTCGGCGAGCTACCCTAATAATTTTTAATTTTCCTTTACAAATAACGTCCCTGTCGAATCGTTTTAATAACATTTTTAAAAGTTTTCGCAGGTAAGAAAATAACGAAATTAATAAAAATAAATAGAAAAACGGTCGGTATAAATATAACTAAAATTTTTAATTCGGAAAAAATACGATTAAAATCGAATAAAATAAATCCCACTTTTGCAAATCCGGATTTAATATTATTAATCGTTATAATAATTTTAAACGCATTATAAAAGCCGGCGATAAAATTTTTTTTAATAATATAAATAACGTAACGTTACATAAGACCTTTAATATATAACAAATAAACACGTTTTAATACGGAAAAACAAAATACGTTTAAAAATTAAAACCGATAAAAAAAATAAGTAGATATATAGAATATAATAATGTTATTAATTTTGCAATAATTTTCGAATTCGATTAAATAATAACTTTCGTAACCGTTAAAAATAAAAAAACGTTTCGAACCTTTAATACGCGTTTTAATATATTTATCGAAATACTTAATTTATTTTAAACCCAATTTATTTATTATCCAGCCGTTTTCGCTTATAGCAATTTTTTAATCGGGTAAAAATAAGTTATCGGCGAACCAACGAAAAAAATAGTTTTTCCCGGTAAGGATAATAAATAAAAACAAGGCCTAATTTTAAAAATTAACAACTTATATTACCGTAAACTATTCTTTATTCCTTTATTACGCCTATTTAAGTTTTTTACGTTTTTTGGCATTTATAATTACTATACCTATTACTATAAAAAAACTTATCAAAAACCCTGTTTCGTCGAAATTATAAATATCCTTTTCCGTAATACCGTATTTCGTAATTATAACCCGAATAAACTTAAATTATTTATAAAATACCTCTGGATTTTCGTATAAAACCCGTTAATAATTTATTCTTTAATTTAAACGCATTTTAAATTTATATTACCGTTTAATAAAGTTAGATATTTAATTAACCCCGATACGTTTTATAACGCGTTACGCAAATAATAAATTTACCATATCTTTAACGTATTAACGCCGGACGGGAAATGCTTATATATTTAAATTAAGGATTCGTTCGATAATCGATTTCTTTTTAATTAGCGTTAATTTTCGCAAATTAGGAACGGTATCGAAACGGGCGCATTTACCATTAATTTACGTTTTTAAAATAATAAATGGGATATTATAAATAAAACTAAGTTTTTTATAACTAAATTTCGGGTTTCGTTTTTTAACCTAAACGGCTAGGTTTATTCTTGCTTCTTTTATAAACCGTTTTATATTATAATTATTAAAAAATAAATAATTAAAGTTAAAAAATTAAAATAATGAAAAAAGTATACAGCTCGCTTATATATACAGCTTGCTTATGTAGTACGTTACCGTAATAATGGACTATAAAGTAATAATTACGAACTATATTAATCCGAAAGTAATAAATCAATTAAAACTACTATAAAAAAAAGTTATCCTTATAAAATCTAAAATACCAAAAATTAAAGATTCGTTTATAATGACGGATAAGTTAAAGACAAGATTAATTACCTTAAAACCTTTATTAAAGGAAAAAAACAAACCATTAATATCGATATTATTTTATTAACTAAATATAACATAATTCTAGGGATATTATAATTACGCCGATATAACATTTTAATTAACTAGGAAATTAATTAAGTAAACTTCCGCTTATTTTCTAACGTTAAATAAAATATAAATAATATAAAATCTTAATATTCGATCGATAAGGATAACGAATACAAATATAAAGATACGACAAAAACCTTACCATTTAAAACGATAAAATATATTTAAAATAAAGAATATTATAAGAATATAGGCCCCGGGGCGTATCCTACTTAAGTGCGGACAAGGACTTCTAACGCATAAAGCGTTAAAACTGCTGATCTTTTAGTTATATACCGGAGTAGCTAGTCCTTTTCATTCCCTTATAAATATAATAGAAAAATACGGCGCGTTATTACAAATTTCAAAATACGATTTCGATATATAAACGATAACTTATAAACATAACCTAAGAAACTATTAAAATAAATAACTAAAGTATTATTATAGTATTATAAATATAAAAAGCTTTTTAAAATTTTTTTTAATACGAAATTACTATAATATAACGAATAAAATTACGAAATAATTTTTAAAAACGGTAAAATAATTGCTTTTTATCCTATTTATAATTTAAATAAAATAAAACCATATATTTTTCTCGATTATTTAAAGGATAAGTTATAAAAAGGGTATATACGACGTTTTAAGTTATTAATAAGATACTTAATATTTTTCGTATTATGAAAAAAGGGGAAATTACGATTTATTATTAATTACCGATAACTTAACGACGTTACTGTTAAAAATAAAATATTACTACTATTAATCATTAAAATTAAAAACTAATTACAAAATATTAAATAGTTTATAGCCTTAAACTTGTAAAAAAAATATAATTAAGTTCGAATTAAACTAGAAAACGAATAGAAAATAGCCTTTAAAATAAAATACGGGTTATTTAAGTATTTCGTTATATTTTTCAGATTTACGAACGTATTAATAACTTTTTAACTGATAATTAACTACGTACTTAGGGAATATTTTAATATCTTTATTATATATTATTTCGATAATATTTTTATTTATTCGAAAATAGAAAAAAAACATATATAATACGTTAATAAGGTTCTATAAACTTTATTAAACGCTAATTTTTTAATTAACGCAAAAAAAAAAACACCTTTTATACTTAGAAACTCAAATATTTAAAATATATTATTATCTTAGGATATATTAAGATAAACCTTAAAAAAATCATTATAGTTAAAGATTAAAAAATACGTATTAACGTTATTAAAATACAGGTATTTTTCGGACTTGCTAATTACTATCGACGGTTTATACGATATTTTAATAAAATCGCGATAATATTTACAAAATTTACCAAGAAAAATCGACGTTTTATATAGGCTCTAGCTACGAAAAAGGCTTTCAAATAACTTAAAAACGCCCTTACTAGTAAACCCGTTTTATTAATATATAACTTAAATAAACCAGTAAAATTCAAAACCGACGTTTTAAATTTCGTTTTAAAGGTAGTAATCAGTTAATAAGATAATAATAAAAAGTTATACCTTATTACTTTTTATTTTTACAAGTTATACGGTATTAAATTAAATTACCCTATTTACGATAAGGAATTCCTAACTATTATTAAAACCTTTAAAAAATTTAAATATTATCTTAAAAAAACTAATACCAAGTAAAGGTATATATTAACTATAAAAATATCTTTTATTTTACAATTGTTAAAAAGTTAATCGAATAATAATTACCTTATGTAAAATATCTTTTAAAATTTAACTATGTTATTATTTATTGCAAAAAATCAGAAAACGGTAAAGCGGATACCTTTAACAAATAACCAAACTTAAAAAACCTTAAGGTAAAATTATAATAAATTATCTTTAACCGGATATTAAAAAGATATTTATAATAACGATATATTAATATGATCAGAATACTTACGTTAAATATGTACTAAAAAATATAACAATACTATAATAATCTATCCGATAATTAAAAAACAGACAAAATTAATATACCAGAAAAACACCTAAAAAATCTGATACGAAAAATACATAAGCATTAATTATACGGATATCCAGGGATTTATAAAACCTTAAAACGCTTATAACGGATATATTACTTTCTTAAAATAAAATTAACTATATAAAAGGTTATATATTAATACGATATCTACGTTAAAATAAAAGCCAGACGACATAAACTATACGGAAAAATATAGCTATTACTAATCGCCGAACGACTATAAAATTTAGTTATATTTAACTTTATTATAAAACTTCCTTTATTAAAAGACCTAACTACGGGTATATATTACGATAATATCTTCGTAATCGTCGATCGATTTATAAAATTTTCCTATTTTTTACTTTATAACAAAGATATAAACGCCGAACAAATAGTATATATTTTCTTTCGACATATATATAGCATATACGGAGTACTAGCGGAAGTTATTTTAGATAAAAGTATAACCTTTATTTCGAAATTTTAACAAAGTTTAATAACATAACTCGGCCTAAATTATAAACTATTAAACGCTTTTAGATTATAAATAGATAAATAAACGGAAAAAATGAACTAAACGTTAAAAATATACTTCTATTATTACGTTAACTATAAACAAAATAACTATAATAACTGTTAATTTTAATTTTATCCTAGAATTTTATAAAGAAATATAAAAAAAAGAATTAATTAATATTAAGTCAATTATTACCTTAAAACAACTAAAGTAATTATATTAGAAAATAAAAACAAAATTTTAATTTATACGTAAATAAATAAACAAATATTACAATTAAAAAAATTAAAAAAATTAATCTTTTTAAAAAGGGAGATAGTTTATTTAGTTATTAAAAACATTAAGATTAAACGGCCAAACTAAAAATTTAATTTTAAATATATTAGACCATATAAAATTATCAAGAAAATCTTAAAAAACAATTACTAATTAAAATTACCACCTAAGGTTAAACTTTATCTAGTTTTTTATGTTTTTTTACTTAAGTTAGTAATAAACATTATCAAGGTTAATACTGGATACGAGAAAAAGGCAGAAAAAGATTTACTTAGTATCTAGTTAAATAAAAGAATTACTCAAACTCCGAAAACACCTAGGAACCAGCAAAAATTTTTATTAACGCCTAGCACCTGTTAAAAAACTTTTACTAATAACGGCGGAACCAGCAGTAAATATGTTCCAATTTATGTTATTTAAAGAAAAAAAGCCTTAATTAACGGCATTCCAGTTAATAACGTTAACCTTACTAAAAGCCTGAATAGTTACCGCCGACTTTAACTTTTAACGGTTAAGCTTGTCCTATTTATCCAAGGATTACAAGGCGTAATTTACAAATTTCGCACCTTAAGTTTAGTATTATTAACGCTATTTACGTATAGGAGAAAAGCGGGTTAAAAATTCGGCAAAAACCTGCTCCGTAATAAGTTCCTTTTCTTTTAAACGATAAGCCTCGGCGACGTAACAAATATATTTCTTATAACGGAAAACCCCCGCTATTATTTAATAATTAAATCCTTTAAACGAACAAAAAAAACACGGTATCGTTTCGAAACCTTCTAAATTAATTAAATTAATTAAAGCATAACGTTATTTTGTCTTGCGAAAACGACCCTTAATAACATAACCTAATATAATAAAATAAAAACTTACGGAAAAAAAATTCCTTAAAGGCATAAATCTTAAAAAAAAAAGGATTATATTACATCCCGGCAAAAAGGAAATTTCGAAAACGGTTTTAATAAACCGAAATAGAACCTAAATAAGTTAAGTCACGTAATTAAATTACCAGCTTCCGGAAAGTAAATTAATAAGTTAAATTACCAGCTTAAAAAAGTAAACTAATAAATTAAATCGCCAGCTTATAGGAACTAAACTAATAAATTAAGTTACTAGCTTACGACAAATAAGTTAATAAGTTAAATAAAAATATATACGCTCGTTATTTCCGTAATCTAAATAATACCAGCTTATAATACAACTTAGTTACTTAAAATACTCTTAGTATTACCAAACATAACTAAGTTATCTTTATTACTTAAATTCTCGTAATATAACTGCTAATATAAACCGTACGACTTGGTTTAATAGTTGGTTAACTAGCCTAGCCGTTACGTATACCGTTTTAACAGTAAATACGTCCGAGCCGATATTATTCCTTTTTTGTAAAAATTAAGGTTAACCGAAAAAAAAAAACCGTTTATTAACCGAATTTTTAATTTAAATACGTAAACGTTTTTTATCCAGCTTTAATATATTAAAAATATAATTAATATACTGCTAACTTAATACATTACAGAATACGTCGGAATTAACTAGGCGTCGAACTTTGTTAAACAGGAAAAAAAATTCTAAAGGTATTTAAATCGAAAAATCGATTATTAACGGATTTTATCCGAAAATCTAGAAATATTTCGTAAATAATTTAAATTTATTCGAGTTATAAGCATAAAATACGGTATCGTAAAAAAAGATATTTATAATTTCGATAAAATGAAATTTTTAATAAAATTTTTTATAATAACGGATAGAAAAATTATTAATATCGAAAAACGTAAAAAAACTAAATAAACGTAATAAAGAGATAAAAAATAAATTATAATTGCTTAAGTGATTAAGGTTTAAAATTAAATTATACTATTATTTATTATTTTAACGGGGAAAAATTATCTTAAATTTTAATACTATAATAACTTATAATTAATAACCGATTAAAAAATTATATTAAATAATAATAACTAAATAATAAATAAATTAAGTTTAAAATAAATCCAGTATTTTAATAAATATATTCGGATATATTCGAAAAATTTAAAACGTTTTTTTATTTTCGACGGTTACGAAAGTTATTATTCGATAAAATTCGAAAAATATTATACCAGTTATAACATTATTACGTTTTATATACCCGTATATTTTTCGTATCGGTTTTAACTTTTTAATATATTTTATTTTATTTTATTTTAAAATACGTTTATTTACGGAATATCGAAAACTTAATATAACGTTATTATATTTATATTGTCGGCAGATATAGTGATTTATTATTAGAATATTAAAAGGATTAAAAAGGCTTTAATTTATAATCTTAGAATTATAAGAATAAAGAAGTTATAGCTATATCTAGCTGCTTCTTCCCTTTCAGTTGAAAATAAGAAACCTAGAACTAAAGAACAGAATTACAGGCTTAAAAATAGAACATAATTGCTAACATAGTAGCATTTTCTAGTTTTGTTTATTAATATTTTAATTTATTTATTTTATATTATATTCGAAGTACCGCTTATTTCGGTATAAAGGCTAGGACGGCAGGCTCGACGTAAAGGCGTTTAGAAGCAGATTTGTCGAAAAATCGGCTCGGCCTTAGAAAAAAAGAGTGTAAAGTTTTCTTAATTGTTTCGAATAGAACAGAAACGTCTGTATACGTAAGGCCGTTATCGATTAAAAGCAAAGGCTTATCGACGCGGTAACGTTCGAAAGGATTAAAGAGGATTAAAAAGAGCTAAAATAGCAACTGGAAAAGTAATAGCATCTAGAAAAGACGTAGGTCAGCCGAAGGGCTTCGACATGAAATAACTAATAAAAGTGTTCGTTATATTATCGAACGAAAAAAAGAAGAATACGTACTTAAAGTAGAAAGATTTTAAGTTTAAGCTTAGTAAGAAAAATCGGTTACGAAGTAGTAATAACTAGGAGATATAAAAAACGGCTATCTAGGTAGCCTTAATAGCGATTAAATATTATAACGGTAATTCGACAAAGTTTAACTATATTAATAAAGTTAAATTAGCCGTTACGATTATTATTAACGTTAAAAAAGCCTTTATAATAGTTATTATTAAATTTATAAAGGAAATAAAAATAATTAAAATATTAAAACATTTATATAAAATAAAAAGTTTGAATTAAAAAATAAAATTTTAAATTTAAATTTAAATTATTAAATAAGATAAAAAATAATTAACGTTTATTAGAATATATATAGTAGCTAAAGGAATTAGGTGTAGGGGGGTTCCTAGGCTAACGGAGGGGTAGACGCGACAGACCCACTATTTGCATATATATAATCCAGACCTAGCTCTCTTTTATCTTAGCTAGCTCAAGCCTCCCTGGCTCGTTTTCTAATTTCTTCAAAGTCACTTAAATACCGCTTTATAACGCTAAATATTAACTAATTAAATCCTAAATTCCCTTATCGAACTAGCGAAACCTAAGTAAAAATTACAAAAAGTAATATTCGTTTTCTGTAATTACTTCTTTTTTAAAAAAAAATCCGTAATAACTTAATAATAATACGTTTTTGTATATATATATATAATCGCGTTAATTATAGCTTATTATTAATACCAGTCTAATTTTAATTAAAACTTATTTGCTATTTTTAAACCTTAAAGGGTTAATTAATTACAACTTAAACTCGTTACGTTATTATCTGTAAGAATACAGCCCCCTGTAGCCAAGAAGACTAGGCTAGGACAGGACCCCATATAAATCCTGATACGAGACTGTCTAATAACAGTCGCTGATACGACCTACGGGGTTCGTAGCTTAGTTGGAGCTAATAATTGGTCTGAATATCTGACATTATCCCCTTTTTTAAAATACGACAAATCCGAATTTTCCTAATTTACTACGCAAATTTAAAAGAATAAAATATACGTAACTTTAGCTATAAAAAAAGTATTTTAATAACTTAAGGACGCTATTATTAATAAACCGGTACTAATAATATACGACTTAAAGAAATTAGTTAAATTAAAAACCGACGTTTTAAATTTAATATTAAAAGTAGTAATTTACTAACGAAACGATTAAGAAAACTTATATCCTATCGCTATTTACTTATATAAATTATATAAAGCAGAACAAAATTTTCCCATCTACGATAAAAGATTTCTAGTTATCGTTAAAGCTTTTAAGGAATTTAAATATTATCTTAAGAAAAAATTATATTAGGTTAAGATATATACGGCTTATAAAAACCTTACTTATTTTATAATTACTAAAAAGCTAATTAAATAATAATTACGTTATATAAAATTCTCTTTAAAGTTCGATTACGTTATTATTTATCGCAAAATATCAGCAAATAGTAAAGCAAATGTTATTAATAGAAGATTTAATCTAAAAAACCTTAAAGTTACGGTTTAATAAATCATTTTCGTTAAAATAATAATTGCGTATTTCGTTTTTTACGTTTTTCTTATATTTTAATTAAGAAGAAAATAAATCTGTTTAACTATATTAATTTAGTTCTTTTCGGGTTAAACCGGTTTCTTAATATTAATTAATATTATACTGAGTAACTAATTAAACTTCTTTATTACTTACGTAATTATCTATAATACGGATTTTCTTATTTCCTTTAATTACTAAAAACCGAGTTTTCGCGTCTTAAAAAATATCTTTTTTAAAGCTAAATTTATTAAACATACTATAAAGTATATCTAAATAACTTGTCTTTATATATAAAAAGTATACTATACGACTTTTTTTAGTCGTTAACTGAAATATGTTAACGTAATTTACGTTAATAAAAATAATTATGATAATAAAATTATTATTACGTAAACTACGGTAACTGTTTATTAAATTAACTTTAGAATTACTATCTTAATTATTTTTCCTATTATTTCTATATTAAAAACCGTACGAAAAATATAACTTTCTTTAATAAAATCGATATTCATGTTATATTAAATAAAGAACTTAATACTTAGCAATATTTTTAACTTTAAACCACCGATTACGTTTACTTTAACTATAAAATCACTATTAATTTATTTATCTTTAAATTAACTTTACTAATAAAAGTTAAATCTAACTTAAATATTAATAAAAATCTTAAAATTAATACTTTTAACCTAAATAAAATTAATCTTAAAGAATGTAAAGTTTATACTTTAACTAACAATCTATTTTCAGTTAATAAAAATCGAACAATCTTTTATATATACACAAACATTAACCGGTTATACTTCGACCTTAAATTTAACGTTTATTTTTAAATACGACGTTTTCCGCTATAATTAAATCCCTAATAGCAGCTTTAGTCGGATTTAATTACTTCTTCGTTAGCAAAAACGAAAAATAAAATCTTATTAAGATTAACGGCCTTTAATATAAATTTAAAGCAATTTACTAAACGTATAGCCTTAAATATTACTTATCTTTTAAACGAACATTCCTTTTACGTCTACCGAATAAAAGAATTAGTTATACTCTCTAAAATATCATCTCGTAAATATAAATAATCCAGTTTCTCCTTAATATCTTTAATAGCAACGTTTTAATAATCTTTTAGAAATAAATAAAATATATATTATCAATTACGTTTTTCTCGATATATATTCAACTTTCGTCATGATTAAAATTTAATTTAATTTCGCCTTTATTAACGCATTAACAATCCTTAACTTATAAAATAAATTTAAAACTTTTAATATCTTTTTCGTACTTTTATATGAACTTTTCGTTAAAAATATATAGGTCCTATTTCCGCGCCAGGTTTTCTGACCAAATTTCTAATACTATTCGAAATAACGTTAATAATTTCCGCATTCTAAGTTAAACGTTTCTTACCTTTAAAACGTGGAACAAAACGTAACCTTTTACGCCGTTAATTTTATTTTTAATAACTTTCGAAATAACCTCGGAGATTTAAACTAAATAGACGGAATTCGGGTAACGTTCGCTTATAATAAGCTAATTTTTAACGTTAAATCAGTTTTTATTATCATTATAATATAACTAATAAATTGTATCGTTTTATCGATTTAAATTATTATATAATTCGCTTTGAAAAGTAACGTTTACTTTTAATAAATTATTTAACTTAACTTTTTTAATATTCGCTTTATCGTTAATCTTATTAAAATATTAAGTTATAATATATATCTTTTTAAATTAGGCTATAATATTTAAAACCCGGTTATAAATTTTAATATAAACTAATAAATAATTAAAAATCGGTTAAATTACTTCATAATCTTATATACTTATACAATTCTATAATATAAACTTTTACCACCTTTACTTTCTTATTATCTTTCAAAATATATCGATTCTAGTTTAGCTATTTTTAATCCTTTTCGAATTTAATTCCGAACTGCTTTATTATTACGTTTATAAAAGTTGTTACAATTAACCTTAGATAACGTTTATTTTGTTTGAAAAACTATTACTTCTATTAAACTAAAGCGTTATTACGAAATAAAAGTTAAGCTTTTTTAAAAATAACGGATGTTCGATAATTTATAACGCTTTATTCCTTTATCCTTTTAACTTAAAAGTATACGTCGCGGTAATATATCTACTTCTGGTTATAAATAATAATTAATTCGTTATATTTAACTTTTATAATATAAGGTTAAAATAATTTAATATTAATTATACGGACCTTATATAACTTTATAAAGCCGCTACTTAAGGTTTAATTACGCTTATTAAACGTTAAATTTAATTAATACGAAATTCTCTTTTATTTTTAACAGTATAAGTAAAAGCTCCGATTACGCTGTTACCTTTATTTATAAGTTCGGATAAATTAAATTAATTATCTTAATTCATATCTCAATCTAAGAGCTCGGAATTTCCTAACAAGAAAACTAATATACCCTCTTACTTAAGAGCTAACCTAGTCGGAATACATTTTAAGATTAGAATTCCGGAAATTCTAGTTCGTATATCGGTACGGGTATTAATTTTAGTAAATTTTCGAAATGGTTTAATTAGCCTAGTATCTTTCCGTTGTAAAGGAAGTCGTAAAGATTTATTAAACTTTTATAATGTTAATTTATATTATTATTAACGCTTGTAATTATTAATCGAAAGAATTATTAAATTATTCTCAAGTTTCAAAAACATTAACGTACTACATGAGCTTACCGGATGTATAAGCTTACCGGATAGATCTTAGCACATTCTTACCTTAGCTAGCTCAGGCCTTGCTCGCTTATAGCTTATGTACTACTTTTTTTTCAGCTAATCAGAGTACGTATTCCCGTAACAAGCGAGCAAGGCCTAAGTTGGAATTGCGCAAAAACGGTTTTAATTGGCATTTCCCTAACAAAATTATTAATTTTCCTTCTATTTTTTTTTTAAAAAATCTAAAGATTTATATGGAAAAAAATTATTACACAGCCAAATTAAGCCCGATAAGTATAAAATTTTATATACGCGTCGAATATAAATAAATATATATACAGGAATTTTTTTAAATTTTTTTAGATTAAAATTGGGGCCGATACGGCTAAGTTAATATCTGGAAAATAGGCGACCGTAACGCTTTCAAGGTTGCGACAGTATAACTATCGGTCGCATTATCGTGCGCCGGGTTTCCCAAGTATATTCTGTATAGGAAAAGTCCGTATATTAATTTTTTCGACCGTATGGGCTATAATTGTTACGTCGCAGCCATAAAAAAGTTTCGGACTTAATTAACCGGAACGCCCTTTTTATTACGATAACGTAATAACTGCGTACGTTATTTTACCATAAATTTTCTAAAGGTAATTTAATATAAGAAAAACCCGTTTAGCTTTTTTTTTTGCCCGTATAAGTTATGGTTATTATATCGTAACTATAAAGGCGTTACGGTTAAAAGGTAAATACTAATTAAGAATTTTCATTTTTTTCTTTAATATCTTTATTAAATTAACACCGATTAATAAGTTTTATATATAATTAAAAAACCCTTTTAAAATTTTATTTAATTATATTTTTTGTTATTTTTTAATTATTTATTATTATTATTTTATTTAAAAGTTTTTTATATAGATTTTGAAAAATTTATATGGTAATACGTTAATTAAGGTTAAAAAATTACAACTTGTTATTAGGCCGAATTGTTGAAATTTTGTTATTTTTGTAAGTTTTTTACAGGTCGGTACTTAAAATACAAGCCTTAGCTATAGCTGCGCCTGCGGCGCAGCTATAACCTTAAAAATAGGGCCTGATTTTAATAAGGTAAGTATATTCTAACCCCATAACTTTAATTGTTTATTTCTTAATATTAGCAATATAGAACGGCTTATAAAAAAAGCGAGATTAAACCTAGCTGTTTAGGTTAAAAACGAGACCCGAAATTTAATTATGCGATATTTAGTTCTATATATAAAATTACCTAATTAATATTATATAAACGATATCGCGGTAAACATTCCTGAGCCGATATTATTTTTAATTCGCGAAAATTAAAGCCGACCGAAAAGAAAATGATTGTCGACCGAATCCTCAACCTAAATGCGCGAGCGTTTTCTATCCGGCTTCAGCATGATAAAGATATAGCTAATATATTACTTGTTTAATACGTTACGGAACGTATCGGGGTTAACTAGGCGTCGAACTTTATTAGACGGCAAAAAAAATTTAAAAAATATTTATATCGAGAGATTAATTATTAAAAGATATTATGCGAAAATCTAAAGATATTTCGTAAATAATTCGAATTTATTCGGGTTATAATTGCGAAATACGGTACCGTAAAAAAAGATATTTACAACTTCGATAAAACGGAATTTTTAATAGGACTTTTCGTAATTACGGATATAGTAATTACCAATACCGAAAAACGTAAAAAACCTAAATAAATATAATAAAATAATAAGGAATAGGTTATAATTATCTAGGTTATTAATTCCTAAGGTTAAGCTTTACCGTTATTTATTATTATAACGGAAAAAATTATCTTAAATGTTAATATCGAAAAAACTTATTATTAACCGATTAAAAGGTCGGTTTAAGTAATAATAGCTAGATAATAAATAAACTAGGTTTAAAATAGATTTAACATTTTAACAAGTATATTCGAACGCGTACGAAAGAATTAAAACGTTTTATTATTCTTAATAATTACGAAAGTTATTGTTTAATAAAATTTAAAAAATATTACGCGAATTACGACATTATTATCCTTTACATAGCCACGTATTCTTCCTATCGGCTTTAACTTTTTAACGTATCTTATTTTTTCGTCTTAAAATACCTTTATTCGTTTTATATCGAAAGTTTAATACGACGTTATTATACTTATATCGCGAAAGAAAATTTTCTTTTCGGGTTTTATAACGTATTTAAAGCCGTTATAACGTCCGATAATATTAAATCCGGCTTTATAAAAGCTGGCCTTATTTTATTCGATCCGAAAAACGTCCTTACCGAATTCGAAATTCCTCCAGTTATATCTATATTAACCGTCTTCCCGCTTACTTTTACTGGTTTTAATCTTTCTCTATCCGTAAAGATTTTTAGAAATATCCGCGAAGTAATAAAACGGAAGCGTTATTTATAAAGAAAGATTAGAAATTATTAGAGTAGCTCGCCGATAAGAATAGTTAAATCGGTTAATCTTTTCATAAAAAATAACTTATTACTTTAATACGAACTTATTTTTTTTCGGGGAAAAGTTACTTAATTACGCAAAACGAATTATATTCTTAACAAATGTCGGAAGATTAAAAATAAACGTCTCCAGAAAGGAGAAATACTTACTATATAAGAGGGACGAGCTTTTCTAACTAAGAAAGAAGGTGGTAGTAAAAAATTGCAGCTAATAACAGCTAAGGGTAATTATCGTAAGAGGGTTAAGACGAAAAAACGGAAATATAACGTTTACGGCAAGCCCGGATATAATACGCGCATTTATAAGAAAGTTATAAAAACGTCTAGCAAAGGAAAATTTAATTAATTTAAATTAATATAATATAATATAATTAATTAATTTAAACTTATTATAAGAAAATACTTAAATCTATTTAATAAGTTTATATATTCGGTAAGCTTATATAAGACGTTATAAAATATAATGCCTTAATAATAATTATACCGTAAAAATTATAAATCGCGATATTTTAATAATCGATTTTCCTTATAAGTTATAAGGTATTTAAAAACTTTAATTAAACGGTAAAGTTATCTCGAAATTTAACGCTATTGTCGACAATTAGTGCTTTTAGGTACCCGTAGCTAGTATATCTAGGCTGCAAATGCTGTCTAGGACAGCCTTTGTCCAGGAACTATTTTTTATATAATTAAACGTATATATAAGGGCGATTACCCCTAGATTTTTTTAGTCTTTCCTAAAATAACTATACGCTTTTCGCCAGATTCCTATAGTTAATCATTATAACTATTAATATAATAATATTTTCTAATTAATTAATAACCGTAATATATTAAACGAAATAATTATTTACAAATTAAATTAACAAAGAAAATATAAGGCTTAAAAAGAATCGCTTAGTTAATTTAAGGGAAAATAAATAATTAACGATAATAAACGAACAGCAAAAATTTATCCCAAAGTAATTCCTTATAATCGAATAAAGTAACCTATTTAATAAAGGCTTCGTTCTTATACGGAATAAGAAATATACGAACAGTAACCTATTTCTTTTTCCTTTTAATTAAAAAAACTCCTAAAACGAAAAGTTCTACAGTAAGGGGAAAAAATAAAAGCTCATAACAGGCATAGCAGCAGGAAAAAAACCTATCTTCAAAACTTTTTCGAAAAAAGCCTTATTACTTTAACAACGATAATTAAGAAACTAATACAAAACCTCTATACAAAAACAACAGCCTTAATTAAAATTAAACAAACTTTATACGTCCTTAAGTATTAATTTAAATAAAATCTAAAAAAAAAACGTTAAAGCACAAAAATATAAATACAAATCGGTTAAACATAAAATTAAAAATTTAAAGCTTTATTAAAAAAACGATAATATAATGAAGCGAATAAATAATATTATAAAGTAATTATTAAACATACCCCAGTTCGAAGGCGTACCTTAATAAAGACCGCCTTAATTAAAAGTAACGCGGAATTCGCAAAATATAAGCATTTATAAAAGCGCTTTATAAAACGTCTAAGAGACGGGAGGTTTACAGGAAGCCCTTATCGCCGTTAAGAGTAACGTAAAAAAGATTAACCCCTTAAAAAAAGGCGAAACGTAATTAAGAAGGTAATCTATTAAAAAGTTTAATCCCCCGAAAAGGAAGAAAAGCGAAGAAAAAAAACCATATAAAAAAAACGTGGCGTATAGAAACCTCGATAATTCGGATAGGTTACCTTTAGACTTATTCAGAAATTCTCGAAAACGAAAAAGCCGTTATAACAGTTCCTTTAGCATCCCTAGCAGCTTCTTAAACCTTAATAACTTAGATAGCTTTAACGAGTTAAACGTTCGTTTAAAAAAAAGATTTTAAAAAGTTTAGTAATAATGCAAAGTTATGTTAAAAAAGTTTTAACTTTTTATTAAATAAAGAAAATCACTTAATAGAATAAGCTAATTAAGAGCTTTAAAGTAACGTTTTAATTTTTGTATTTAAAAAGATTAACTATAAAAATAAAATAAAACTAAAATAGCTTAATTAGTTACGCCTTACGAAAGTTATTACTAAGACGTATAAAAGGGCGCCTTTAAAATTAATTATAGGTATTAAGAAAAAAACGAAAATATTAAAGACCTTTAGAAAAACCTACGTAGCTATAAATAAAGCTAAGTAAAAGTCTTTTTGGAAAAAGCTTAACAAAATTATATATAACGAAGAAAACCCCGTATAGTTTATTACGAAGTTTTAAAAACTGTTATAAAAAATCAAGGACTATAATATAAAACTCGGATTAAGGAATAGATTACTATATTTCTTATTATTATGGAGGATTGCGCTAGCAGCTAGTATAAAACGATTTAATTAGTATTTAAGTAAATTAGTAACTCTTTTTAACAGTTAATCGATAACTTTAATAGCGAATTTATAACCGTATTAATAAAAAGAAAAATAGGAAGTTTTATAATGTTTAAAAAGGTAAGAGAAAAGGTAATAATAATAATAATAATAATTTCCGAAATAATAGGCCCGTATAGAATAAGAACGGAAAGTCATTTTGCTTTAATTATAGTATATATAGGTATTTAGCGAAAGATTGTCTTAAGCCGTAAAAAAAAACGGTAAAGGAAAAAAAAAAGAAAACGTAGTTAACGTTAGGGTAATAATAAATAGAACAATTAAAGTAATAACTTTCGTAACGCCCATAATAGTAATAGGAACGAAAAATAATTTATTTTTAACGGTTTAAAGAATTTGTACTAATTAAATGGAAAAACCTTTAGCGTTTACGTTAAAGAATAATAGTTTAAGAACTTTATGTAATAGTATGATAAGATAATTTAAAAAGAAATCCAGGGAGTTATAAAGGCTGAGTACTTTAAAGCTTAGGCGACTAATTATTTTAAGCTATAAGTAAGCGAAAGTTTTAAAAAAACCATTATAAAAAACGCTATATTCGTATATATTTATTCTATCTATAAAAACGATTTAAATAAATTGTTTTAGAATTTAGGGGCGAACGTTAATATTACGAATAATATTAGCGACTTTAATAAAAACATTATGTTAGGATATGTGTGGTAGCTAAAGGAATTGGGTGTGGGGGTCCCTAGGGCAACGGAGGGGTGAGCGCGACAGACCCACTCTTTGCATATATGTAGCCCAGTCCTAGTTACTTTTACACCTTTCCTATAGCCTAGATTAATTAGAATAACAGCGATATCCCGAATTGCAACCCGTTTCCTAATATGGTAGCATCTTCTGGTTTCCGTTTTTTAACATTTTAACCGTTAATTAATATCCAAGATTACTTATTTTATACGCAATTCGAAGTACCGCTTAGGGGGAGGTGCAGTAAACGCAGAAAGGAAGGTGAAAAGACCAGGCTTGGCGTAAAAGGGCGTGTAACAGTAACGATAATTAGAAGTCCCGGCCTTAAAAAGAAAGAAGGTGTTACGGGTACCCTTGAATCGTTTCGAAAAAGAAGCGTTTGCAGAACGTAACGGATCACGGCCGAATACTAAGCGGAAGGGGTTCGTTGGCGTAATTAACGTTTAACAGAACCGCCGGAGGGAACGGCAAAAAGTCTAGCTATCGGTTAACAACAAAGAAGTCTGCTATTCGGTAGTAAAGGAAGTCTGCCAATTCGGTAGTAACGTTAACGAGGATAGCTATAATAGCAAAGAATACGGAAAGTTAAGCCTTTAATTTAAAATAATTCATAAAAGCGTTCGCTAAACTGTTAAACGAAAGTAACGTTATTACGAAGAAAATAAATACGTACTTAGATTAAAAGTATTTCGACTTTAAACTTAGCAAGAAAAATCGTTTCCGCGGTAGTAATAACTGGGAAATGTAAAAAACGGCTTTTTGGGTTACCTTAATAGCGATTGGTTATCGGGACGGCGATTCGGCGAAGCTTACTTATATTAACGAAGCCAAATTAGCCGCCGCCGTTATCGTTAACGTTAAGGAAGGTCCTATAACAGTTATTGCCGGTCTTACGAAAAGTACGGATATATTTAAGACCTTAAAGCGTTTATATAAAGCTAAAGGTATCGACTAATAAATGGATATTTTCAATCAGTTGCAATTCTTTCGATAGGATCCCAAGAAATTAACCTTAAACCATATCGTCGAATTCAAACGCTTAATCCGCCGCTATAACGAAGTTGATATACCTATTAACGTTGGCCAGCAGATTACCTTTTTTTTTAATACCATTCGGGATAAGGAATATAAAGGCGCCGCCGGCTGGAAGTTACGGATAAGAGAAACGCTTCGCTAGCACCTAATAACCACTGTTAATTAGGTTTACGACGACTTTATCGCCGAATTTCGAGGCAAGGATAGTAAAAAAACCAAGGGTAAAAAGTCGAAAAGATAAAGTTATAACGCTAATAATGCAAACAACGATCGAAATAGTAAACCCTTATAAAACAAGAAAAGCAAACCACTTTGTTTTAACTATAACGAATACGGTTACAAAGCTAAAGATTGCCCGAAAGCAAAAAAAAAACGAAAGTAACGGAAAGAAAAACGGCGAAAGTTAAGTCTATCAAAACAAGGCTTACTTTATCCCTAACGGCTTAAAGGATCTATATAACCAGCCTCCCAAGAAGTACCAAGCTGGTTACTAATAAATAAAAGCGCTAAAACGGAAACCTAAAGGCTTAAGGGCGCCGGCGAAGCTGTGGATAACTTCAAGGGCCTTGGAAATCCCTTTAGCCATAAGGGCGTATTAGGATATGTATGGTGGCTAAAGGAATTGGGTATAGGGGTCCCTAGGGCAACGGAGAGGTGAACGCGACAGACCCACTCTTTGCATATATATAGCCCAGTCCTAGCTACTCCCACACCTTTCCCACAACCTAGATCAATCAGAATAACAGCGATATCCCGAATTGCGACCCGTTTCCTAACACATTATAATAATTATTAAATTCAGGGGAATTTAAATTATGATAGGTAGAAAACTTATAGTTGTTATTTTTATTAGTATTATTAAATAACCCCTAAAAGAGTTTAATAAAAAGAGAAACGAAATTACAGTTAAGTATATGTTATATATTAATAACTTTTTACTAAAAGTATTTTCCGAGAAGATATTTTATAAAAAAAGAGGTTATTTAAATCGTAACGTTTTAATAAGCCTTAATGAGATTTAGTTATTAACGATTAATATTTTTCGGAAAAGATTTTTTTTATAGCTTTACGGAAAACCGGAACTTATTATTAGGGCCCTAGATTTAGTAAACGATAAGAATTATTAATAAGGATACGTACTGGGGAAGATATTTAATAAGGAAAACGGCGATAATTTAATGGATAATTTGAAACGCGGATTTTCGAACGCCTTTAAGCATAGAAAGGTTTTAATAACGGACGAAGTTATAAAGAAGATTATTTTTTAGTATTACCGCCTTTGTTATTTTAGTACTAAATAATTAATATAAATTATTAATAGATTTACGGGGATAAATTTAAATCTTAACGATATAAAAAACATTTTTATACGGCGTATAACGAAAGGAAAATACGAAAAATACTATTTATAAAATTGTAAATATAAGAGAAATATGTAGAAAAAATTATTTAATACGATATAAAGTTAGTTAAATTTATTAATATCGAAAATAAAAGTTATTTTAGTTTTATTATAAATAATTTATGGCGTTATAAAAAATACTATTCGTTTAAAAGTAAAAATAAGGTTTAATAGAATTTATATGCGTATATTACGTAAATTATAAAATATTTAAAAACGTTATTATTAGATAAAAAAGGTAAATATAAAAAAAATATAAATTTTATACTTTAACGGTAATAAGGAGTTTGGTATAACAATAATTGAAAATTTTTATATTATAAAAGATATCGAATTAATAATTTTTAACGTATATAATTAATATTAGAACGGAGTTGTAAAACGAGGAATATAATTTTTATAAAACGAAACCTATATAACCTTTACGTAAAATAAAATCTTTATATATTTCTAAGATTTCGTAATAAAAAGAATAACGTATATTATTAATAAAATAAGCTAGTTTATGATAAAAAATATAATATTAATTAAGTACTTTAAAAACGTATTTAAGCCGAATAAATTATATAAACAAAATAACGGTTATTTCCGAATTTTCGGTAATAAGTATATAATCCTAATTAATAAAAATTATCGGATTAAATTAGAAAAATTAACAGCTCGTAAAATAAAAAATTCTTATTCAGTTATTAAGGGATATATAATTATAAGGTAAAGCTATTAAAAAGCGGTAAGTTATTTATAATATTATATGTTATTTTTTACGAAAATTTAGAAAAAATAAATAAACCTTTTAATTTTAAAAAATTTCTTCGATTACTTTTATAACCTATATAAAAACGTTTAAAATACCGTTAAAAATAAGGTATAAAAATGAAAAATAAAAATAATAAAGTCATTTTAAAAAACGATATAAATTAAGAGATTAAGCAAGTTAAACGTAAAAAAAAACGTTTAAAAAAGATTATTTTTAAACTATATATCTTAAAGGCCTTAAATAAAGTTTTAAAGTTAATTTAAAAGCTAAAGTTAGTTTTAATTTAAAACGATAAGGGCGAAAATAGTTTATATACTTTTTATTTTAATTTATTAAGATTAAATAACGATAAAAAGTATTTTAGTAATTTTAAAAATACCAATTAAGTTATTCGAAACGTTTACGAATATAAATAAATAATTAATATATTAGATATTAATATTTATAGGTTATTTATTACCGTAAATATCGGCTTATCCTTAAAAAAGTTATAAAAAACTTAAAATAAAAGATATAATTTAAAGTTATTTTGATAAAAATTAAGGAGAACTTTTTATACGGAATTTTTAAATTTACGTTTTTAATAAAATTACTTAAAGGTATTTTATTAATGCTAAATAGGTATTAAGAAAGAAATATACGTTTATAAGAGAGTTAGATAAATATAAGGTACGTATTTACGTAAAAGGATTTATATAAGAAAAAAATAAATTATAACGAAATTATAATAAGTATTATAAAGGTAGTATATTAAAGATTTTTAATAACGTTAACCGTTTTTTAAGGTAATTATAAGTAATTATATTGCATTCTTTAAACAGTAGTTCTA
>QJNZ01000408.1:0-81196 GCA_004155055.1 Monosporascus sp. CRB-8-3
CGAAATCCGAATTTTCAGAATTTTGACTAATAGCTTGCGAAGATATATTCGAAATAAACGAATCCATGATAAATATATAAATAAACGAATTTGAAATAAGCTGATATATAACGAGTAAACGTATGTTATAAAGCGTTAAAAGTTGATTATAATAATATATATATTATAATATAGTTATATAGTAATAAACTTATTAAATAAGTTAAAAGATAAAAAAAAAGAAAAATTTAAAACGGGGGAAGCTTGACGTATTTATATTTAAATTTAAAATTCTAGATAATTCCGGTATTATATAATAAAAAAATAAGATTATTAATAAGTTTCTTCCTAATCTTGATTATATAATAGATTATAAATAATTTATAAGCAAAGAAATCGTTTAGAAATATATAGAATATTATGGAATATTTAAGAACTTTGTAGAATTTTCTGCTTACTAATCGAATTATTTATTATTTTTTAAGATTACGTAATAATTTATATTAAATTATTAATAATTATATTATTAATCCTAATTAAATAATCCTGTATTAATTATTTATAAGCAAAAGAATCGTTAAAATACATCTAGAATATTATTGAATATTTAAGAACTTTCTAGAATTGTCTACTTATTAATCGGATTTTTTTATTATTTTTTAAGATTATGTAATAATTTATATTAAATTATTAATAATGATATTATTAATCTTAATTAAATAATCCAGTATTAATTATTTATAAGCAAAAGAATCGTTAAGATATATATAGAATATTATAGAATATTTAAGAGCTTTCTAGAATTTTCTGCTTATAAATCGGATTTTATAAATCTTTTTTATATTACGTAATAACATATATTAGATTAGTAATAAAAAGATTTATAATCTCGATTATATAATGTATTATTAATAATTTATAAGCATACGAATCGTTAATGAAAATATAGCATTTTAAAGAATAATTACGAACTTTTGAAAATTTTCTACTTATAAATTGAATTATTTAATTTTTTAAAAGTAGATATTAATTTTTAGTAAATTATTAATTGATATATTATTAATTATTTATTAATATTTATTAATAAAATATTTTTTTAATAATTTTTTATCCAATAATTACGATAAAAAATTATAAAAAAATAAAACTTAAATTTAAAAAAATATTAGTTAATTAGTTAGTTTAGTTAATTACCTAAACTAAACTAACTAACTAAGGAAAAATTAGTAACTAACCTCGGACCCCACCTAATGAATGACCCTAGCAATAAATAGCAATTTTCACCTAAACGCGCGATATTTAAAAATTTATAACAAATTAACAAAAATACTTATAATAACAAATCTAACATTATAAGACAAATCGATATATATTTTATATAATAGACAGTATTTAAGTTATATAACATCGGTTTAATAATATATAATATATAATATAAAACTTAAAAGTGTTAAGTTTTTTAATAAATATGTAAAAATAATAATAACTTAATAGATAATATTGTTTTATTAAAAGTATAATATTTATAATATAAAGTTTCATATATGATTAAATTTATTATAATAAATTAAGTTATGTTATTTTAAAAATTTTATAAAATAAAAATATAAAGATTTTATATTAATTTATTATAAATTAATTAAAATATAGTAATAAGGAAATAACTTATAAAGAGGTTTAGCTTAATATAAAGCATAAAATATAATAATATCTTAAATTTTTACTTCGTCTTTAAATTTATAAAATAGCTTTTATTTTTTTAATAAATATATAATATTAAAAATTATATTTTTAAATTCTATATTAATAATATTAAACTAAAGTATTTTTAAAATAAGTTTAGGATAATATAATTAATATTATTATAATAATATAGAAAAACTTATGTTACTTTATAAAACTTTATTTAAATAAATTTAAATTTCAAATTTTTAAAAAGAATGTTATTATTATAATTTTATAAACGATATATTTATAAAGACTTTTAATTTACTTATATATTATTACTTATATATTTCGTATATATCATTAAATCTTAAATAATATGTATTTTTATTAATTATTTTATTTTTTAAAAAGTAACTATTATATACATAGTTAAATTAGTTATTATTAAATAATAACCCGATAAGCCTTTTTTATAATTTAGTTATATATTTTAATTACTTAATAATATAATTTAAACAAGTTTTAGTTTACTATATACTAATATTAAAATTACTAAAAATTAAATCGTATTTTTATCCTATAAAGATTTAACGAATTATAAAATAAAATTTAAATAATAATTTACTATTTTAATATATATACTATTATCCTTACACCCTAATTATTTATTATAAATATAAATATAAACGTTTTATTATTATCATTATTGTTTTTAATATAATTTATTTTTTTAATTTTATAATATAATATATATTTATTATATACTTAATATTATATTGTATACTATAAAAATATTTTCTTTATAAATCTTATATAACGCTAATTTTATTATAACTTTCATTTTCAGTATACGCATTTTTGTTAATTTATTATTTATTTTTAAATATCGCGCGTTTAGGTGAAAATCGCTATTCATTGCTAGGGTCATTCATTAGGTGGGGTCCGAGGTTAACTAAAAAAAAATTAGTTTAGTTAAGTTACTGAATAAAACTAACTAAGAAACTAACTAACTAATACTAAAAACTAAGAACTAATTTCACAACCCTGGTTACTACTTGTTTAAAAAACGTAATCGTATAACTTATTTAAATAAATTAATAAATTTTGCTATTCTAATTACTATGCTTTATTAAAACCTAACGTTTTCGTAAACCTCTTATTTTAAAGTAACTTTAAATTATCTAGTCCTACTTTTATTAAGGACGACTTTAATAGAATTGTAATCTCTATTCGTAATCCGTAATAGCCGGATAAAATATTACTTATAATCCTTGTAATAATGATTTAAAAATTAAATTTCGACCTTTTTGAACTTGCTATTATTATTTTCTAATTTTACTAACATAATGTTTATAAACCGGATATTTTTTTTATATATATTTATATATAAAGTTAATGCTATGTAAGTATTTAGCTATATATAGTTAAACCCCTTACTATATATATATATATATAAATAGTTTTATATAAACGTAACGGGGAAAGACGTTTAAAAAATCGTGATTTTTTACTAAAGGCCGGAAAACATAATGCGAGTTATTAATAAAGTAACAAATAATAAATTTACGTATACGGCTTAATTACTTAGTTTTTAAAATTCCTAATTGACGTTAATTCTTAAAGCTTTTAACCGTTTTAGTTGTCGCCGACATAGTAGCGAAGCCGAAGCCCTAATTAGTTTAGTTTTTTTAAGCTGGCGCCACTTAAAAGAACAGGGCCCTAAGCTGGATTCGAACCAGCCGTCTTTTACGATTAATCGTAACAGGGTATTTAAGTCTGTCGTAAGTAAAAAGGATACCGTGATTCGTAACTTTTAAGCTATTAAGCTAATATAAGTTTATATAACAATTAATTAGTTTTACAGTTATAAATTTAATTATATCCGAAAATTAAACGTAAAATCCGATTAATTAACAACTTATTAAATGGAATAAAAATATTCGTAAGTTTTATTTAAATTAAATAATATAATCGAAATTGTTTTCTTAAACTTGTAAAACTACGGAATATTAAAATTTTATATTAAGATTTAACGAATATATTATAATTATAATAAATAAATAAAAATTATAAAAAATACCGTATAATTAATCGAAATTAAAAATGTCGTAAAACTGGCGAAATATTATAGAATAAATATCTTATACTAACTTAAAGTTTAACGTAAAGTACTTAATATTTTCTTTATTAAATCGTAAATAGAATAAAGTTTATTAAGCTTAAAACGTATCGGCATTACGTAATAATTAACTTCGGAATAAAGTTTTTCGGAAACGAAATATATAATTTATTATAAGCGTAAAAATTATTAATAATTCGAATATTCGAAAATATTAATTAATATAAATATTATATTAATTTTTATTATCATTATATCGTATTTTTATATTAATTAAAATAATATAACTTAATCCTAATAATTTTATATATAAAATAATTATATTTTAATATTTTTAAAATACTTTAAGATATAATATAATATATTTATACATTTTCGAATACGGTAATAATTATTAAATTTTCGAAGTAAATTAAATTATATATTTTAATTCCGAAAAGTTTTATTTAGAAATTAGTTCTTATATATTATCTATAAATTTTAATCTTTAATAAATTTTATACTTTTTAATTTATTTCTTAAAACGAATGTTTTAAAAAATAATATAATAGGAGAAATATTAAGCTCTACGTAATAAATCTTATATTCGTATTAAATAACTTTATAACTTTTTACTAGTTTTATAATTAAGAATATTAAAAATTATAAATGAATTATTTTTTTCTTTTAGTAAACTTTATAATTTTTCGAATTATTATTTAATAAAATAATTAAAATATACCGGGTAGCTTTTTACCTAAAATACCTCTTATCCGTTATTATAAAACCTTTACGAATAACGTTATATTTAAAATACCTGAATTTAATAAAGGTTTAAATAAATTAAATATCTTTTTATTTTTTCGTTAATTTTATTTAATTTTTAATAAAAAATAGGATTTTAGCCTTATTTTTCAACTATTATTTAATTTATAAAATCAAAGAAAATCAAAGTTTAAATAGTTTTATAACTGATACTATCAGCCGTATAAAAAATATTAGAAAAAGTAAATATAAATAATAAAACGTTTAAAACTTTCGAAATTTAATTTTTAATTTAATATAAATTAGAACATTATAGCTGATAATTTATCTAGTTATTTCGGATTTCGAAAGGCGTTTAAAATTCCGTTAAAAATATATGTTAATAATAATATAGCTAGCTATTTAAAAGATGTACTAAACTAAAATTTTAACAAGGAATATCAGTTTTTAAAACGCGTAATAATTAAAACAATATAATTTTTTAATTTAATAAAATATTTTATAAAGTTACGTTATACTTAAAATGTATAAAATAAATTTATAAAAAAGTTTAAATATGTATTTTTAATAAAACTTTAAAAAAGTAATTAAAAATACCGTTTTAAAATAATAGTACCTTTACGTAGCCCTTCGATAAAAATTATATAAAATAAAATTTAATATAGTATATCATTATATTAGGTTTAACTTAAAAAATAATTTATATTATATTAAATAAAATATTTAAAATAAATTGTAAACCATTTTATATATATTTATTTATAAAAAGTGGAAAAAATATAAGATAGATTTTATATGTAAATATAATCTATTTTAATTTTTTTAATATATTCTATGAAATTATTAAATTATTAAAAGCGTTTTAATACCTCTTTATTAATGTAATTCGAAATTCCTTAATATTAATATTGCATATAGTTAAAACGAAACTTTTATTTATATAAAATATAATAACTTACTTTATAATAATTATAAAGTAAAACATAATAAATAATAAGAACTTATAAATATTTTTATAAGTTAAATCTTTTTAAAATATTAAATATAAATGAAATAACTATAAATAAATCTATTTAAGAAAAACTAATACCTTATAGAAAAGTAAATATAAAAAGCATTTTATAATATAAAAGATAGAGAATTAAGAAAATAAATAATTAAAAGTTAAAGCTTATATTAAAATAAATACTTCGTATATAAAATAATAATAATATATAAAATCTTTTTGTTCTATATAAATAAATTCATTATAAAATATATTTAACTTCTTAATTATAATTTCCGACAAATAAATATAAAGGTAAATAAATTAATGTAATTAATAAATATGAAAAAATATATATATACTTTATTTAAGAAATAGCGAAAGTATATAAGGTCGTTAAGTTTAAGCCGTATTATCCAGGCTAAGTTAAAGATACGAAATAATTATACCAATAATTAATACGATAAATACTTTACCTAATATTTTCGAATACGGTAACTATTAATAGTTTTTACGGTAATAATAAATTATACGCTTCGGTTACGAAAAGCCTTATCCCGAAACCGATCGCGTAATGCCGACAAGCTTCGACCTTAATAAACCTTATGCCCTCTAGCTTTACGGTTCGGCAGGGGGAATCTCCTAGAATGCAATAACTCAGGAAATATTAAGCTTTTCGCGGTAAACCTTAAGTCCGTATAAGATAGCTTTGCGACCTTTTGCCAGTCCCACGACTTCAACCTCGATCGATCCTACGACACCTTTTCGAATCCCCATCAATTAAAACAGCTGAAATATGCCGGGCAATTCCCATTACAAGATACCGGTGCTCCGTGACTGTAAAGTCTTTATAGCGAGAGTATAAGATCTTAAGTTTAAAGGCTTTATAAAAGAAATTAATTTAAATTAATTATAAATATAAAAATCTAATAGATTACTAATTTATTAAACTATTTATTTTGGTATAATTTTAAGAGAAAAACTGTTTTACTTAAACATTTTTATATAAATATATATATTAAAAACATATTTTAAATTTTAAATTAACGTGGAAAAGGTTATATAAAAATAAATTTAAATTTAAATTAGTATATTAGTATAAATTAATAAAAAGGGATCTAAAATAGATTTTATATTTATAGTATTTTTAATAAAAAGTTAAGTAGGTTTATTTCTATATTAAAATATTAATATATATAATAATAGCCATATTTAACACTTTTATATACCTTTAAAATAATACGTTTATATTATAGCTATTTTTCAAAATAGCCGTTTTGTAAAAACTTATAATTATAAACTTTTTTATTTTAGTTTATTATTTAATTAATTTTATTTTTAAATTTATTCGAATTTTAATGATTTAAAATATTCAATTATTATCGTTTAAGATATTATAAAGTAGTATAATACGGCGGCTTTTAACTTTTAAAATTTAAAACTTTGTCGAATTATAACATTTTTATGTTTAAATTATAAAACGAAATATGATGTTTTATAAAGTATTATTTTTTAATATAAGCAGTTATTACTTATTTAAAAGAATTTATAAATTAAGTTTACGAATATAAATAAAATATTTTTAACGTTTTAAAGAATAAAAAATAACGACTAAGCTAAGGTATTATTTTTAATATGCCTGTTAAGATTTAAATTATCGTAAATTTAAAATTATTAAATCTTTAAATAAATTTTTAAAACGGGTAATCTATTAATATTATAATGAATTACTATAATACATATATTTCCTAAGCTTAATTAACTTATTTAAATTCGTAGAGAAGTTTATAAATTTAAACGGAGAAAGTTTTTAAGTTTTTTAAACATAATTGTATTTCTTATTAATTATTAATGTATGCAAATTATTTAATAATTTAAATCGGTTTTTAATTAAGTGTTAAAATTATTATAATTATATAACAATTTTAAATTTAATAAAAGGTTATTATTTTTTAAATAAAGTCTTTAATATAATTAAGTAATTTTTAAATAATTATAAGAATTTCTAATAGCTTAATACTTAGTTAAGTATTTTCCTATTCTTTAGAAAATATTAAAAAAATAAAGCGGTATTTTACGCCAAGATAACGTTCTTAATACTGATTTTTTTTTAAATTATTTGAAATCGGTTAAATAACCTTAAGAAAATATTAAAAAGAATATAACGTTTTTTTAACTATATTCCTAATAACTTTATCCGTAATAAACTCTTTTAATCCGCTTAAGTTTTTATTTTTAAAAATATTTTTTTAAAAAAAAAGGTTTTATAATATCGTATTAAGCCCAATAGCTCAGTAGTTGCGAGTCTGGGTGTCTCTTTTAATTAACGCAAACTTAGGTACCTTGCTTTGATTAATCGTAAAAAACAGCTGGTTTAAATCCAGCTTGGGCTACCGTTCCTTTAAGTAGCGTTAGCTTAAAGGAGCTAAACTAATTAGGGCTTCGGTTCCGTTACCGTGTCGGCGACAATTGGAGCGGTTAGAGGCTCTGGAAACCAACCAATCAAATTAATCGTGTATAACTATCGAATATCACCGTATATCAAAACCCGCATTGCGTTTTTCCTGCCTTTACCAAAAAGGGATAGTTTTTAAGAGGTGCTCCTTAGTCGCGTTTATACAAAACTACCTATTTACATATATATAGTAAACGGATCAGCCGTACATAGCTAGATACCTTATTAGCACTTTACCTTATATAAAATCGTATTAACTTATTAAGTATTATAATGATTTTATAATTTAATAAACTTAATAATTATACGAAAAATATTAAAAAAACTAATTTAACTTATAAGATTTTTAATAAAAATAAAGAGTATTAATAATTAATTATATAGGAATTAATATTACTGTTAATTCTTAAAGTAATTATAAAAAATATTAATTAATATTACGTAATTACGGAAATTAACAGGTATTCTTTTTTTTTAAAAATTCGAGATAATAACGTTATAAAAATATTAATGAATTATAAAATAATATTACTTTAAAAAATAAATTTATCGAAATATATAAGTGTATTAAGCAAGTTCAAATATTAATATTAC
Organism: Monosporascus sp. CRB-8-3; assembly: GCA_004155055.1. Lineage (NCBI taxonomy): Eukaryota > Fungi > Ascomycota > Sordariomycetes > Xylariales > Monosporascus > Monosporascus sp. CRB-8-3. Next base: position 8,545 of record QJNZ01000408.1, read on the forward strand.
ACCCCTCGGCTTCGTAATAATATTTAAAAAAAAATACTTAATAAATATATAACATTATTTTACCTATTTAAATTTTAAATATTTTAAAACTATTATATTACATAAATCTAATCTTATTAAGTTATAATATATTTATTAAAACTGTAATTAATAAAAACCTAGTTGAAAATATCGTATTATTAAAGAGATAAAAATAATATAAAATAAGTAAATAACTTATTAAAGCTAATAAAGTTCTTATAATAATATATTCTTACAAATAAATTAGAAACGCTATCTTATTAACCCTTTTTATTAAAGTAAGTTAATTTATTTCTAAAAAAGGGTTAAATTTTCTAATTAAATAAGTTAATACGAAAAACGTTTAAGTTTTTTAATTAAAAAAGTTAATAATATATATAGGTTTAAGTATATATATAAATAAAGTCCCTTGGCTAAATACTAAACTTTAGCCAGTATATATATTATCTTTAAATATAATAATCTAGACAGCCTTAAAGCCCATCCTGGTCTAGTTGGATCTGACCTTGTCCTTGATATTCTCAGGGTAGCTCCTCTCAATATCAACCCCACTAAACAACCTCTTCCCCTCGTACTCCATGGGGAACAGACCATCAGATATTGCCTTGCCTCCTCACTTAGGGTCACCGCGTCCATGAGACATGTATGGAGTCATGGGGAAACTCGCGTGCCCTTAGTTGGGCCGCTTCTTCTGGCCGTTCTCTTAGTAGGGACCTTGGTGACCGGGGGCTTATCGGCAGCCTCGATACAGTAGTACCACTCAAGGAGGAAGTTGCTGCAATCAGAGCCTAACCCGGGCTTCTAGAATATTGGTCCCACGTTAGCATTATGACAAATGACAAGGGCTGAGGTCTGATATACGCACCCAGCGGAGAAAGCCCTCCATGTTGATGGTCTACGTCTCCGGTATGTCCTTGCATGCGATTGAGCCATCGTTTTCCCACCACCAGCTACAGTACTTAGTCATATCAAGGTGTGATGAGAAATTTGGTGATATACCCTGCAACTTGATCGGGCGGTCTTGAGGCGTAGTCTCGTTTTTAAACTAGCGGGGGATCATCATCGCGGCCAGCAGGCTAAGAGCCCAATCGAATTTGGCCATGGTGAGTTAATGCCTTGGAAATGTCACTGATGATAGAAGTGGCTAAGAAAGAAGAAGAAATGATTGTTATACTTGAGGTCGCCCATGACTTTAATATCAGCCGATAGCATGCAAATACCTTCTCGCCAGCCAAAGTAGTGCTACATTATTTGTCCTCCATGCCTAATCGGTTCTAGTAATTAATCCATATGTTCCTTTGCTCCACCATAGACGTCGCCGGCCTTGGCGGCCTGTGTCCTGTTAACCTATGACCACGGAAAATCTCTTCTTGATTACCTTTAAACTGGTGGTGGTTCTTGTTGGCGTCCTGTTGGTTCTTAGCGTTGCCTCTTGTTGGCCGTTCGGCGCCGGGGGTGAGGGTTGCATCCGGACGGGGCGTCCCGTATTAACCCCTTCCCCTTGTCACATTGTAACAGCCGACTGGTTCGCCTGCAGACGAGCCCCGAGTGGAGCTATACAAGCCCCTGATGTTGACGGCAAGCCGTCTGCGGCGCTCAGCCTGCGGCGGCTCTTCGAGGACCCTTCCGGGGGCTCTCCCGGTGAGCCCTCCGGGGGCTCTGCCGAGGGCCTACCGCGGAAATCTCTTCTCGCTGCGCTCGAGACCAACTCCATGAGTAGCCTTCATATGCCAATTCCAATTGAGGTACGTATATTTGATAAGGTCCATTCGAGCTTGACCAATGGCTGAACGAATTGCCTTGAACTGGCTAATAGCCGAATGGTATATCGTTGCGTAAACCTTGGTGGGCTCACTTGAAAGAGGCAAACCTGGAAGCTGCGTCCAACCACCTCGTGTTGCTTGTCACCTTCCTTGCAGCTTTGCCTAACTAGGTCAATAAGAGCAAATTTCATAGGGTTAGGTTAACTTGACGAGGAAGTAGCAGCATGCCATTAATCCCTACACTGCGTACGTAGCCGCAAGTAATCTTCCCCCCTCTAAATAATTTTTAGGGATAACTTATGATCTGAGCATATTACTAAATAGAATTATAAACTCTTTACTCAGTAATACTTTTATCCGAAATTCTACCATGATTTACCTTTTCTTTTAAATTCACCGCCTATCTCATCCTATTTACAAATACCTAATTTCAAACGCTACACTTACCCACCGGTTTTCCCTGGCATTATGAGTCGCACTAAATTCCGTGTCGGCATTCTCCAGAATTTTTTCATCTCAGAAAAAGGTGGTGAACACATGATTGAGAATATCTCGAAACTTATCCTCAAGTCGAAACCCAATGCCGAAATCAATGTTCACGCACCGATCCAGGGCGACGCATTCCCTGATCTAAATACTCATGATTTAATTATTCTCACCGGTGGACCTTTTAATCTTTTGGAAGACGAGAAGCCTTCATGGGTAACTGAAACCTTGGATTACATTAAAGTCGCCACCACAGATCGGACAAAGCCAAAGCTTCTAGGTATTTGCTGGGGTCAGCAAGCAATTGCGTTGGCCCTGGGGGGCTCCTTAGGCAAGTCGAAGAGAGGTCAATGTGTAGGAGTTCCTGTATACAAACGCAAACGACTAAAGCTGATTAATGTCTTAGATTGGCGTTGAGACTATCTCGTTGAATCCTGGTGGTGCAACATTCTTCAATGCTGGATCACTGGTATGTGGCGCACAAAGTACCAAGATCAGGAATGATAGACTTACTTTTCTAGGACATACACAAAAACCATCAAATTGGTGTGATCGATACTGGCCCTCACCTTTCTTGTCTGGCTCTCAACAATGAGATTCTCCTATCGAAAAATAACCAGGTGCTCACTTTCCAAGGCCATCCAGAGCTTGATGCAATCCTTTCCCGATTGTTTGTGGCTACAGATGACCCGTCCCCTTCTTTTCGACCTGGGCTGGAGACAGGCATCAAGGCCATCGATGCACCCCACGACGGCGAAGCGATTTTTGCGACGATCATGAAATGGGCCTCTGAGGACATAATTCCATAAGCAGCCAGCTATTTAGATTGGAAAAAACCACAAACCGCCCAGGACATGGTATGGGCTGAATTGAGAATGCTGGCGCTTGCTGCGCATTAAAACATGTTGCGAACTCGTGTAGACAATTGAACTTTGTGATTTGCAGGTTGTTTCATTGTGAAAATCCATGTAAACAGAGAACCGTCCGAATGATGAACGCTGATAGTTGGTTTTACACGGAAATGAGGTCAACCATCCCGGAACCGCTACACACCGTTACCAGTCAGTGACCGCCAGACGTTTAAAGAATTCAACGTATGATCTCCTCTTGGATGGCAAGAACGAAGGAATCATTCGCTAGGGGAAGAAGACTATCTACGATTCTATTACAGTAAGTCTACTTACGCCATCGCCATCACAAGGTTAGGCATAGACAGTACGAAAATAATTTATTCAACACTCGTAATGCTGTCCGGTTTTGTGTTCTGCTGTCACACTTACTAGGGAGCAGCTGCACAGCTCTTGAGAGGATTGATTGATAACTAGGAAGCTAGGAAGCGGTGAGCCCACTTAGTGTGTGTGATCTACTGATATAGGGCTTCGGAGAGGATCAACGTTGTTCCGAGTGATCCCTATAGCCTTGGGGGGCCCTTTTCTGCGACATCTGCCCTTTCAGCAGGGATGAAGAAGTTATATAAACTGATTACACAAGATATTCACAGACCCTTTCTTCACTTGCCAGACTTTCGATCACGTCACTGAAGTATCCAACTACATAATCCGCAGACTCTTCATCCAACACTTGACTGGATATCGTCATCGTGATGGTCAATGTGGGCCCATGAGGGACAACAAGCACATTGGCCGTACTAGATGGTCGATTCGGAAGACTATACAAACCTGTTTCACAGGTATGTCCATCAAAACAACAAGTCGACTCGTCATTGTTGGTGAAGTTCTGGAACCTCACAAAGCTGCCGAATTTTGTTCCAGCCTCCCAAGATGTGCAGTTATGGGCGATTTCGCCAATTTCAAGATTTTCAACGGGCATGGTTTGAATGAGCTGCTGTTGGACCTGAGCAAGGAGGTCATGTTTATCGGGTGGCGAAGGAAAATGTACTCGCACCGGGATGATGTTGAGGCATGGACCGACAATGCGGTCTTCGTGAGAGATCCCAAGTCCTCGGCCATGTATGACCTGGCCAAAAACAACATCGTTCAAGCCCTGGTTGCATCCATCCTCTTCCTGGGTTGAGGTGAATAATCGAGAGAGAGTGATTGCCCACGCCAGTTTGACCAACGTTGCCATTGTGGTATTAGGCGGAGGAGAGATAGGTAAAGTCTCTTCTATTGCCGTCACCACTCTTGGCCGCCCCGAATCTGTGTCCATTTTTAAGTTCCCCTTATCGCCGAGTCTATCCCGGTCACGCAAGAACTTGCCGTTCAAGCTGGTCATTGGGGCGTCTCCCAGTACGTCTCTCCATACATTGTAGGTTTCGGGTGTTCTCTTACCCCAGACATGCCGTATGTGGTCCGAAAACTGAGCGCAAGGTGGAAGAGGATTTCCGCTGTATGCAGAACTGAGATCATCGCAAATGGTACTCAGTGACATCCCATCAAATAGGGCATGAGGTAATCGCAGAACTAGAAACATGCTCGAGTCTCTCATGGTCAAGAGCTGTACCTGAAATCCTTGCTCGCCATCAATGGGTACTCCCATGGCAAGAGAATCATCCGCGCAGTGCTTCTCCAGGTTTTCGATGTTTGGATAATGAATCAAGCTGACGTGGACTCTGCGCAGGGTCAGTTGTATGACCGACTTGTCATCATTCGTGTAAAAGACAGTGCGCAAGATGGAGTGCTTCTGAACAAGCTGATCGCATGCATCCAGTAGGCGCTCCTGATTGACTGCGTCGGGCAGCGAGATCCATAGATATCGGCTGTAGAAGTTATGCAGTGTCATTATTTGGAATTCAGTGGCGGGCATGGCTTCCATAATGTTGTCGACAATCTCCTGCGGAAGACGACTAGGGAGTTTGTCATGGGCAATTTTCCAACCGTGTGATGGACTCGTGGCTGGTCCAGATAGTTCACGACCGATAGACTGACTTTCAGAGATCGTGCTGGCATCTCCACTGTCTGCAGCGCACGTTGAAGCTATCCTTGAAAGGATTTGATGCGTAAAGATGTTCGCGACGGTCAAGGGTATTCCTCTGCGTCTGGCAAGCATGGACGCATGCATAGCCGAGATTGAATCTCCCCCAAGGCCAAAAAAGTTACTATTCATGGGTATTGATCTCGTATCCAGATTGAGAGCCTGACCAACGATTTGTTGAATTTCCCGGCCATGCGCCGTGATAGGAACTTCTGCGGGGAGAGTCCTGGTTCTCAATTGATATAGTTCTAGTCTCTTCAACAGCCGGCTTGTGGACTGATCCCGGAGCAGACGCCGATTGACTTTGCCTGACAAGGTGAGAGGAACATGGCCGAGGGGTATGAAGAATGACGGAAGCATGTATGCCGGAAGTAGCTCTCTCAGAGATGTATCCAATGATTCAATGGTCGAGTAAAAATGATCGTTTGGGAGCAAGACCAACCCCAGACCACCGACCTCGGATGATTCGTCGTTCAAGGACTGTCCCCAGTCTCCATCTGTTTGTGGAGCAATGAACGCAACCAGAGAGACTCGGTTGTTCTGCTCCGGAATCTTGATACACTCAACAGCAGCGGTTCTGATGGCCGTGCACAAAGAGGTTATGCAATGTTCGACTTCTCCCACTTCGAGTCTCTGACCGTGCAGTTTTACTTGATCATCTTTCCTTCCGACAAACAGAAGTGATCCATCAGATGTCTGTCTGACGAGGTCACCCGTCTTGTACAGCCTTCCGGAGTAGGGGCGGACCTCGGCAAGCCAAGGCGGACTGGTAATGAAGACTTCGTTTGTCTTCTCCCGATCGTTGAGATAGCCAGACGAAACCACGGGACCCTCGACGATCAACTCACCGACTGTGCCAATGGGGACCAGCCGATTGTGATTTGACGGATCAGCTACCCAAGAAACCGCTCCGGGGCTCCGACCAATGTTGGAGTGGTGAGTGTCGGGCAAGATCCGCGTGATGTGAGAGATGACGGTACATTCTGCAGGTGCATACATGCCGAATAGTTTCACCCTGTGAGCCCATACGTCCACAATGTGTGGGGTAAGAGGTTCACCAGCTGACCCCAGGACTTCCAAAGTGGGCACATCTGATGGGTCGAACAGATTGATCACAGAGGGAGTTAGAAGTGCCCAAGTTGCTTGGAGGTCGCATGCTGCTTTTGCTGGATTCCCCCTTCGATCCTCTTCGTGGGGTACACAGACACAGGCTCCGGCCGCAAGGGTAAATAAGATCTCGCCGATGCTTACGTCAAATGCAAAGGAGGCGAAGTGAAAGACGCGACTGCTAGGGGCAAGCATTCCATGGTCGCGCATGACGGCTGCACTTGTGGCGAGAGCACTATGTGGAAGCACAATGCCTTTGGGCAGCCCGGTAGAACCTGAACTGAAGACGACGCACGCAGGGGCATCCGGGGTGGCAACCGCAGTCGGCAGCTTGGGCTCAGAGGCTATGGTCTGTCCATTCAGGTTCTGTGTATGACTCTTGGGGTCAAAGATGATGACCGGAAGTAAGAGATTGTCACTCAAATGGCCATGTTCCTTGAAAGAAACGAGCATTCTGGCATCAACCATAGAGCACATGGTTCGCAACCTCTGAATAGGGTGTGACAGGTCCAGAAGGACAAACGCAGCGCCAGTCTTCAGAACTGCTAGCATGATAACTGGGACCCAGGGTGACCTCTCTAATAAAAGCGGTACAAAGTCACCCTGCTTGATGCCTGTGCTTGTCAAATGCTGTGCAAATCGATTGGAATAATCCTCAAGTTGCGCATATGTCAGGTCCAAATCTTTGGAGTGAACAGCAAGTGCCTCGGGTTGAGCAATACATAATTGCCGAATGCGATCATGGATGCAAGTGTCGACAAATTTCGGGAGCAAGTGATTCCATTCTCTCAACATAGCCATATCCTGCGGGGGCACCAGGCTAATATCTGCGATGCGCATTGAGTCGGACGTCATAAGCTGCTGGATAACATGTGACATCTGTCTGAGAATACCTTGTCCGGCGGCGGGCGCCACAAGAGCAGGCTCAAATACTGCTTTCATGGTGATTCCACCCCTTTCTGGACGGCATGTCAACACCATCGGGTAGCTGGCAAAGGCTTTGGCGTTTTCAGAAGAAGAGGCTAAGCTGGCTAGGGTTTTGAACATGAGAGACATGGTCCGCTGCTCATACGGTTGCACGACGAGTAGATTCTGGAAGTTACATGCCTCAGCAGCCTCTCTCCCACATTGTCGGATACGCGACAATCCAGTTTGTTCATGGGCCATCATGTTGACAAATTGGTCCTGAACCTGCGCCAGACCCTCGCGGACAGGTCGGTCCGTTGGCAGTTTGATGCGCACAGGAAGTGTCGCCAAGGTCGGTCCGCTAAGCTGATCGATTCCATCGATATTCGCATTACGGCCACTGACAGTGGCTCCAAACACGACGTCTTCGCTGCCCGTTTGGTGCCACAGGACGATCGCCCACGCAAGTCGTAGGATGGACGAGAGCGTATACTTGGTGGAGATTTCGGCATCAAGTTGCAGGCCACGTTCGATGATTACCTTCTCGGTCGCATGTCCAACGTTGACTGACCTAGAATCGCTAGTTAGGAAATGATGCACCCGGAGGCCAGAGAACTCCTGACGCCAAAAGTCCTCCGTGGTAGTATCGCGTTCACGAAGAAGATGTTGAACGAATGGACTGAATGGCTGCGTATGAAGCTTTTCCCCGGCGTATGCGCGCTCAACTTGCGCCATGATCAGGTCGAGGGACCATTCGTCAAACAGAGAATGATGAATATCGAGCCGGAAAGATTCTTTGCTGAAATAAAACCGGACAAGTGGGCCGTGGTTGATATCAATCTCTGTCGATTCTTTCCCATGTCCACAACCAGTGATATCAGTGACAGTCTTCCACGGCATATCACTGCTCACGACGACCTGAAAGATACCGTCCGGTATTTGCACGACTCTGGTACGAAGGATTGGATTGTTGAACCAAACCGTCTTCCATGCATCCTTGAATCTCTCGGCGTCTAGCGTTTGGGCCAACTGCCAGGTGTAGCTGCCGATATACGCATGAGGGTCCTGCGCCGTCAAGGCTATCAGCCCTTGTTGCATGTGTGTGCACGGGTATACATCCTCGATGTGGTCAATGGGCATGCCGACTTCTCCCAGAATCGCGTCAAGTATGGTCTGGGGGTTACCCATCAATGAAAAGGGGGCGGGCGCTGCTGGTGGCAAATGCTTGTTGTCTTTGACCAGCATTGACGCCATGTCCGACAAGGTCGGGGACTTGAAGATATCAGAGACGGATATAATAAAGCCTTCCTCACGAAGGCTGGCAGCCATCTTGATTGCTGCCATGGAGTCCCCGCCGCGCCGAAAAAAGCAGTCGTGGGGCGTGACGCTCGCATCTTTGATACCCAGAATCTTGGCCCAAGACTGGATAAGAATTCTCTGTTTGGGCGTGGTTGCCATCTGGTCGCCGTCTAGACCAGATGCATCGAGAGTCGTCTTCTGGCCGTCCAACAGCGCATGTGCAGCTGTGTCCTGTAAAAGGAGTCGATTGACTTTGCCTGATGTTGTGAGTGGCATGTGTTGCAGAAAGATGAAGTCAGCTGGAACCATATATGTCGGCAAGCAATGTAGAAGGTGTCGTTTGAGGGCTGCTTTCAGGGCGTCCATGCCCTTCAACTTCTCTGGCACCATTTGAGATGGACTATCTGGCCCTCTGGACCTATCGAGGCCCAGAAAGGCAACAAGCTTGGTAGATCCATTTGCCTCACCCTTAACAGCGACGACGGCTACATGAAGAAAGCCGGACTTGGCGACTTCGACGCATGCCGCTACATGGTGTTCAACTGCCGTCAGCTCAAGTCGCTGGCCATTAATCTTGACTTGATGATCTCTTCTTCCCACAAAATGCAGCGATCCGTCAAGATTGTACCGCACCAGGTCGCCTGTATGGAAGGCCCGCTTCCACGGATGATGGTCGCCGAATCGTTCACGAACCCTTTTCTTCCATTCTGGCTTTGACGTGAACTGCTTCTCAGTTCGCTCCTTGTCGCCCATATAGCAACGTGCAACGGATGGACCCTCAATGACCAATTCTCCCAGTGCGCCAATCGGTGCCAGTCTGTCGGGTTGGTCAATCGCAACGACCCATAAGGTTGATCCGCATCCAAAGCCTATGTTGCCTGGGGAACAGCCTGGTTTGATGTCCAATGCCAACGCTGCTATTCCGGTACTTTCGCTCACCCCATAGGCATTGAAAAGCCGCACGTGTTTGGCCCAGGTAGAGATGTGACTCTCGGTCATAGGCTCCCCTCCAAGAACCAGTGCTTGAAGGCTCGGGCATGAAGCAGGAGTCAGGGTACTTGCCAAAGACGGCGTCAGGCTTGCTAGATTGACAGAGTGGCGATTCAGGAACCCAGCGAGGTCATTGAGACGCTGACTCTCGGAAGGTATGCAGATGCATCCGCCAAACATGAGTGTGACAAGCATATCGCGATTGCTCACATCGAACGAGTACGATGCAAACTGTAGCATCCTCGTCGCAGCAGTGACATGAAGCGCTTTGCCATTGGCCATGGCCATCGAGTAAAAGGCAGCATGCTCGGTGATTATGCCCTTCGGCGCACTGGTGGTCCCAGAAGTGAACGTGATGTACATGGCGTTTGACGTGCTTGTTTCCGCTGTCGGCTGTCGGGGTTTTCCATCCACAGGTATCGAGTCCAGGAGTTCACAGAGCTCCTCTCCAACTGCGACAACCTTGCCAGCGAAGCATTTGGCAAGTGTGCTATGTCTTGGTGAGCATAGCGCAATCTCGGGACACAGAGACGAGCATAGGGCGCGGCTATAGTGTATGGGATGGGAGGGATTGAGAAAGAAGTAAGCGCCGCCAGCTTTCAGGACACCCAGCAGTGAAATAACTGCCCATTTTGACTTGTCAAATACAAGGGGAACGAAGATTTCTGGGCCAACCCCAAGATGTTGAAGCCGTATTGCGAGAGCTGAAGACAGGCGATCCAACTCTTCATAGGTGAGCTCTCCATCCCAGGCTGACACAGCAATGGATTCTTGCTGCGTAGCACATTTCTGGGAGATGACGTGATGTATGCACTGCGCTGAAGGGATTTCTTCACCTGATACGCTGTTCCATTGAGAGAGACGGTTGATGTCTGCATCACTGCATATATCGAGTGCTTCAATCAGAGAGTCGACGTGGAAAACTATTTCCTCCACGGCCTTGGCCACTGTCGCTGCAATCATTTTAGCCAAATCGGACGATATGACCGAGGGCTTGTAGTGGATCCCAATGCCAGGGCAATGTGTCTCTGGCCCTTGCGAGAGGTAGGTGGCGAGATCAAACTGCATCGAAGGTGTCAGTGTTTCATGATCTTTGTTCGTGTGCTTGGGGATAAACGATTACCTCTCTGAGATCGCAGAGTCTCGCACTGTCATATTTGTCTTCGTGTCCTTCATTAACATAGACAACAGAGTTGGCTCCCCAGAAAGTCGTGCTATTTTCCTCGACTGATTCCACTGGGGGTATCTCAAAGAGGCTCCGCACAGGCTGGGAAGGCGAGACATGGCAGTAGTAACTTCTTCATTTCCAAATGTCAGTGACAACTCAAGGGAGATGGCTACCCTAAACTATATACCTGTTCGGATTCAAGCAACTGAACCAGACGTCGTCAGAGCCAGTATAGCTCCGAAGCGAAATCGACCATGCAGCCTGAAGAAGTTTCAAGTGGCTTTTGCGCTCCTGGTGTAGCCAGTTGGCAAGAACCTTGCCACTTAAGCCTATACATGGAACGCTGACCGTGGCCATTCGTGTTTCGCTCTCTTGGAAATCCCGCGGGATACCAGTGTGTGAGACAAACGGCAGTGATATCGCCGGAGGAGCCATGGAGCGCGACTTTCGAGATAGAGATTTTGCTTGACTGCTTATTGAACAGATGAGGTTGATAGATCTCGGAACGTGAGTGTACAACTAGCATGAATCCATAGCACCTACAACTATTCATTAACCTACTCAACCCTTTTTAAACAGGTACCTTATACACAGAGGCATCTGGTACCCAAGAATTCCATTCGAGTTGGAAAAGCACTGGTACTAGCCCTGCCACCTTATGTACGAGTAAGTCAAAGTACCGCACTTTCGCTGAGTGGCGTGTATCTATCTGATATTACACCGCTAAAATCTAGAGACGAATAGTACATTCTTGCAGTCCGTATTAACGTAATAGAAGAAGTATACTTAGAATTCCACCAACCAACTAGAGTTTTCCTAGTTAAGTTACCTCCTGCCTCGAAGGTAGGGGGTTGAATACTACAACTCCCTCTGTGCTCTATGGAGAGGGAATCAACTCAAACATCCCACTAAGCACTAGTCAGGTAAACACTCCTTCCGTGCCACGCGGATGCATTGCTTTGTGTAGGCTAAGATAATTGACTTTGATCATTTGTGACAATAGACCATTGGACCAAATACCCAAAAGCAGGAGGCCCCCATACTTGCCGTGCAGGAACCAATAGTAGATATTGCTTTGGCAGACCATTTCTATACACGGTGTACAACGAGTCAAGGCGTCTGCTGCAGGGATATAGATGCGAATGACTACTCGTGTGTAACCAGGTGGGTGTCAGATAAATTGCAAGCCTACCTTAAGTGGCATTTAGCACCATTCTAACAGGTATATCGTGCACGGTATTAAACGCCTCGTATTGTGGTAAATATTAGAATAAAAAATTCGAAAAAATTGAAATACGTACTTTAAAAGGCGTTATTTAGAACGGAAAAAATTATAACGTTATAACTATAATACGTATTAAAGAATCGCAAATATTATAAAGGCTTTAAATGGTAATGATGGGAATTATGGCGGTTGCTAGGGGTTAAAGAGGTTGTGGTAGGCTTGGTGTTGCAATTTGTCTGCTACCCGCATGGTATCCTCGCTAAACTTACCCAACCTTCAAGGGACAAAGAGAGGGTCGCCTATTAGTCAGCCCTCCGGGCATCCCGTAATACGAGATGCGCGATTAGGTCGATGGAATGGGTACCCGTGGGTCACACGAATACCCACGCTAAATTTGTGTCACCACGGGTCACCCATCAAAACGGTGGGTGACCCCTGCAACGAGCCTCCCCGGGCTGACTCGGGAGGTGCCGCCCCTAAAAAGATAATCACGCATAGGGCCAGGGAATACCCACCCATGCACTTTTACCCACGGACCCGTGGGGTCCCGTGGGTAGCGCACAACTCCCCATGGGTGACCCATGGGGGTTTTGACTTACCCATTTGTACCCACGCTATTATGTGACGGCGATAACGACACCGACAATTATATCGATAATTATATTAATATATATATATTAACATATATATTAACGGCAAAGTAGATGATTTTTATGTCGTCGACATTATTTTTAATATATTTCGATTTATGGAAATCCCCCTGGGTGACCCATGGGTATTTCTTTTTTTGCGTGGGTTCCCACAGGTATATGTGAACAACTACTCATATGTAACCTCGCAAAAACTTACCCCGTAATACGGGACGCGTAATCATCTTTTGCAGGGAGACGCCTCCCGACGCGGCCTCCGGCAGTCCGACGCGGCCTCCGGCAGCCCGACGGTGTCTATAGCAGCCCGAAGCAGCCGATATCGGGTCGGACTAGCGACCCTGCTGGTAATGTGAATACCAGATCAGTTTGTCTTCTGTGTTGCGTTGTCTTCCTTCGTCTTAACTTGGATAATCATGTGTGGAATAAGTGCGTTTCTGAGCCACGCCGGAGAGGCTGGCTCACATGAGCAGACCAAAGCCCAAGCCCGGCATGTGGCAGTTGAAATGGAGAGCAGTCTGGATCTTATTGCCCATCGTGGACCAGATGCTCGTGGGTGTTGGTTCAGTGACAATCACCAAGTTGGTAAGTCTTCTCGTTCCACGTCACTGTCTAGATATGGATATATGTTCAAATCTTCTCGGCAGGTCTTGGCCATGTTCGATTGTCGATAATCGATCTTAGCCCCAGTGGAAACCAGCCGTTTCACGATGAAAACGACAGCATTCATGCCGTTGTGAATGGTGAGCTGTATGACTACGAGCATTATCGAGCTCAGTTATCCAGCGAATTCAAGTTTGTGGGAAATAGTGACTGCGAAATCGTCATTGCCTTGTACAAACGTTATGGCCTCTCTTTCATGTCTCATTTGAGAGGCGAGTTCGCCTTCGTCATCTGGGATGCGAACCGCCAGCTACTCATAGCGGCCAGAGATCGATATGGAATCAAATCACTTTATTATACAGTGGTCCAAGGCAAGTTATTGGTGGCAACCGAGATCAAGTCTTTCCTGGCATTTGGATTACAACCGGAATGGTGTGTTCGAACATTGCGAGACCAGAGCTGGAGAGTTGAATCAGGCACTTTCTTCAAAGGCGTACATAGGGTCGGTTTATTCCCGTGACATAGCTGCCAAATGAGGAGCCCCTTTCTAAGACATTACAGGTTCTCCCTGGACATTATCTAATGTGTCGGCGCAATGAAAAAGAAGAACAAAAGCCATACTGGGACCTTGAGTATCCCGACAAGGTAAGAAGCCTCGATCCTTTTCTAGGAATCTTGACTGACCATCATTGCTCTCTAGTTTTCCCAAGACATGCGATCAGAAGAGGAAATCACTCAAGGGGTGAGGGAGCGTCTTCTGGAGGCTGTGAAAATCCGATTGAAAGCGGATGTTCCCGTAGCCATCTACCTCAGTGGCGGAATCGACTCATCATCGGTTGCTGGAATGGTGGCCCATCTCATGAAACAGGGGACAAAGTTGGGTAGCGAGCCTAACTCAGTCCCGTCCAACATGAAATGCTTCACCGTTCAGTTCGACGAGGAAAGCGGTGCAGATGAGTCGGGTATGTTCACCCCACCACCGCACACAAAAACAATCATCGCTTCACTGCTGACAGGTTCCAGAAATTGCTCGGCGGACAGCGGAATGGCTGGGTGTCGATATCCATTTTGTCGAGATGGATGAAGAGGCTCTCGCATCACGCTTTGAAGACACTGCTTGGCACAGTGAAATTCCTCTCCCCGATCTCAACGGAATGGGTCGGTTGGCACTGGCAGAAGCGGTGCACTCTCAGGGTATCAAAGCTGTCATCACTGGTCAGTCATCCCCCCTAAGAGGAAGCATGGTTCCGTTGGGTGACGTGGCGTCTCTAATATTCCTGCAGGAGAGGGCTCCGATGAGCATTTTGGAGGCTATGATGCATTCCGGGCCGATTTGCTTAGCGAACCCGACCATTCATGGCCGGCGCTACAGATAGCCGATACCGACCGTGAGGAAGCACTGCAAGCGGCTAGTGAACAAGTCAAATATGGCATCTTTGGCGATTACAGCGCGACTGTCCCAAGTGCTACGAGGCGCATGCTGAACCATAGCCACGTCACCAGTTCCATTGCAAGAGTTGGCAGTCTGCCATTCTCAGATTGGACCAAATGTTACGGGGACGATACGCCCGAGACTAGTCTCATTGAGGGGTTCGATGGACGTGTCCGCGACAACATAACCAAGCGGTGGCACCCCCTTAACACTGCTCAATACCTGTTCACCAAGTCCTTTATGCCCCATTTTATCCTGAGGTACAACGGGGACAATATTGACATGGTCAATCAAGTCGAAAGTCGTTGCCCCTTCCTGGATCATCATCTGACGGAATATGTCAACAACGTGCCACCAAGTCTCAAGATGAAGTACAACGCGAGAGAGAAGTCCTTTCGTGAGAAGCATATTCTCCGAGAAGCCGTAAGGCCCTTTGTCACCGACGAGGTTTACAACATGAGCAAGAAAGCCTACATGGGTCCAAGAAGATTCTGGCCAGGTGGACCGCTACACCGAAAAATCAAGCACCTGGTCACAAAGGAAAACGTGGAGAACCTGGGCTTTGTGGACTGGGAAGCTACAGAAGACACCTTGGAAAAAGCTTTCAACCAGCAGGAACCCTTGGCACTCCGCCGCTCCATTACCGTTGCACAGTTTGTTGTTCTAGGACAGCGCTTCGGAGTCAAGCGAGCCGGCGGCAAGCCGAATTGAGGGTATCACATGTATACAGCATCTTGTTGGGAGATTTTGTTTATTCGACTAGCAAGATAATACATCTTCATGTTTGAGATTAGCCATTATTCTTATCAACGATATTTGGTACTGTACACCATGGGCCAGAGGTCTCGGAAGGAAAATAAACTGGGTGACAGCCCGACATATTGACCGCCGGATTGATAAGAATGACTGTCAGGTGTATAAGAGTACCTTGCCGGAGTAATACGTCGGTGATATTGGTAACTTGAGAAACCTTTCGAGTTGGTCTTTGTGAGAAAATGGGCGCAAAGTTCAAGTGGTTCAGTTTAATAAATGTAATTCAATAAATACTTCATCATCCGAACATTCCCATACACCCATTAAATACGTGTCATAGTCAAGATCTGACCATATATAACGCTATTGCTTGCAATGCAATAACGACGTCGCTTTTGCGGCAGTTATGAGCCCGGTGCTTTAGCTGCGCAGGATAGCTACAGTTTAGTTGATTATTAACTTCTTATCTACTGATCTAAACACCTTACACCTCCCATTAACATGTCGGATAATCCCATCCCTAAGGATGTGATCTTTAAAGATCGCGACAGCTACCTTAATTGGTTCCTCTCCCTACGATTTAATGCTCTCACAAGGCATTTGGCACCTTATTAATCCAGACGCATCTGACGTACAGAGATCTACGGGATTTCGCAGGCTCCCTTCGCTTGGTCAATATACCGCGGACGTTAACGCTCAGGCTAGGCGTAAATTCGCAAATAATCTAATCACCTGGGAGTCTTCTAACACTGAAATTAATCAGCGTAGCCCTCCCCCGGAAGCGCCTAAGGATCTTAAGCCTAATGATCTAAGGGAAACGTACGAGATTGATTTAAGCGCTTCGCAGAACATAATCGGGAGGAGTTACGGCTAGATTTTAAGATCGACGTTAGATACGCCGACATTCAGACATGGATTAACGCAATAGTGGAAAGCCAAATCCTTAAGAACGCTTAAGTTAACCTTGTAATCCAAGGCAAAATTACGATCCAGGATTTAATCAGAAAACTAAGGGATTATTTCGTACTTACGGAGTTAAGCATTATTACGACGGTACGCGAGGAATACCGTAAAGCCCGGCGCCTGGTAAAAGTGGACAATATGAAACCTGATTAGTAGTATCGAACCAGGTTTAAGCCTTACATTTAGGCGAACGCGTATAAGCTCCAGGATGTTAAGGGTATGCTTATGGTAAAGGATTTCCTGAGCGCCATGATAAAGCGTTTCGCTTTTGATTGGGGGCAGCGGGAGCTGGCTGACCTTATCCGGGATGATTCTTTAGGCAGGCTTACGTTAACCTCAAAGGAGCTTGGTACCTGGTTCTCGGCGATGTGCCACGAAAATAATTTGAGGGCCGGAACCAAAGCTTCTGAGATCTTCGCCACCTTGGCAGAGAGATCACCTCCCGAATCGGGCCAAGGGCAACAGGCTAAGGGAGATCCACCTCTATTAAGGGGGCGTGGAAAAGGCGGTCACAAGCGCCCGTGTCTTAGCACGTTAGACAAGACCCACCTATGGAAGCCTAACGGATGTGGAGTTCTGCGCCCCGCGATTACGGGGGTGAACATTCGAAAGATCCGTCATGTCAGCCCAGCAGAGCAGGAGGAGATTCGAAAACGTCTCAAGCTTAGCCGCTGGAAGAGGCTCCGCAGTGATCTGACCGAGTTTCCTGAATGGAAAGAAGCGTTCCGGGAGATTATAGGACGATCAGCGCCTAACTCGAACTTTCCGTTCGGCGACGTAACAGCGGCGTTAATCAAACCACCTTCCCGACTCCCCCCTAACCCGAGCCCGGGGGGGATCTACACTACCATAAGTTTTGGCAGGCACCTATTTGCCATATCCATATTGATCGACAACTGCAGGGCAAGGCATTTGGTAAATACCAAAAACCAGTTTGTCCCCGGGACTTTTGTTTTGGATACCGTAAGTTAAATAGTTAAAGCGGGGTTCTCTTTGTTTCCGATCAATGGAACAGGATAATGTCAGATATAAGGGACATCAGTTATATTATTATATTAGGCTAACTTACGTATATTTCTCGTACGCATACAACTTTTATATAACCTAATAACAGAACATATATTTTCCGATTAAAAAGATCCTTTCCGTATATAATATACGTTTAACACCCTTTACTAACTAATACACCCCCTTAACGCTTTAAAAGCATTTATAACGTTAATTATTATATATCATCATTTTTTAAAACCACAGCTTTCTATTTAACCTTTCCTCCGGCAATTAATTCCTCCTAATTAACCAATTCCTCTTTTAAAATCACTCGCAAAATATTCCTCTACTACTCGAAAACTTCCGTAATATTTATTAATCCTAATTACTTTTTAAAATACTTAAACGGTTCGCATAATAAAGCTTTAATTAATCCATCAACTAGCATATCGCTCGTAAACGTATAATCCACTTTAATTAAATCCCTTTTTATAACTTCTTATAACTAATAATTATATATATCCACGTACCGCAATTTCGTTTATAATAAGATAACGTCGGCGTTAATAAACCGTATTATTTGTTAATTATCGTACTATATATTTAACGGTCTAACATTTAAAATAACTCCCAACTCTTTAATTAATTAAAAACTAAATAAAACTTGTTTTATAACCTACGCAAAAAACAATAATTCCTTTTCGGTTATAAAAATAATCATTATATCTTACTTATTTACCCGCTATTCTATTATTCCTTTAAATAACTTTATAATATAAACTTAAAAACTTTTTCGATCGATTATATTATCCGCAAAAAAAACGTTACTTTAAATATCTAACGAATTTTCGCTTCCGAACTACAACGTTAACGTTTTAATTCCGATTAAATATAATATAACTCGATTAACAACTTTATAATATACGTTACTAAAATTCAGGTTAAAACAGGCAAATAGGAATATAACAAAAGATATATGTCAGATATAGGGGATATTAGTTGTGTTATTATATTAGGCTAAATTGCGTATGTTTCTCGTACGCGTATAGCTTTTCTGTAACTTAGTAACGGAATATATATCTTCCGATTAAAAGGATCCTTTCCGTATATAGGGTGCGTTTAGCACCCCCTGCTAGCTAACATACCCCCTTAACGCCTTGAAGTATTTATGGCGTTGATCGTTACATATTATTACTTCCTAGAGCTATAGCTTTTTATTTGACCTTTTTTCCGGTAATTAATTTCTTTTAATTAGTTAATTCCTTTTTTGAAATTATTTGTAGGGTATTTTTCCGCCGCTTGAAAATTTCCGTAATATTTATTAGTTTTAGTTATTTTTTAAAGTGCTTAAACGGTTTGCGTAATAGGGCTTTAGTTAGTTTATTAACTAGCATGTCGCCCGTAGGCGTATAATTCATTTTGATTAAGTCTTTTTTTGCGGCTTTTTATAGTTAGTGGTTATGTATATTTACGTGCTACAGTTTTGTTTATAATAGGGTAACGTTGGCGTTGATAAGCCGTATCGTCTGTTAATTATCGTATTATATATTTAGCGGTCCAGTATTTAGGGTAATTCCTAGTTTTTTAATTAATTAAAAGTTAAATAAGGTTTTTTTTGTAATTTGCGTAAGGGATAGTAATTTCGTTTCGGTTGTAAAAGTAGTTATTATGTTTTATTTGTTCGCCCGTTATTTTATTATTTTTTTAAATAGCTTTATAACGTAAATTTGGGAGTTTTTTCGATCGATTGTGTTATCCGTAAAGAAGGTGTTGCTTTAAGTATTTAACGAATTTTTGCTTTTGAATTGTAACGTTAGCGTTTTGGTTCCGATTAGGTATAATATAATTCGATTAGCGGTTTTGTAATATGCGTCGTTAGGGTTTAGGTTGAAACGGGTAAGTTGGGATACGGCAAAGGATATATCGGGTTGCGTATTAATTATTATATAAAGGATAGAACCGATTTTTTTTTGGTATTTGTTAATAGAGCCTAGATAGGCTAGATTAAGATTCGGCAGTAGTTTAACGTTAGTTATAGGCGTTTCTGGGATGTTATTTAGATTTTTTTTAGGGATTAAATTAACTAGTTTGTTTATAAAATCGGATTGGGATAATTAGATTTTTTTATTAAGTTTATTTTTAATTATTTCGATACCGAGGAATTATTATAAGTCCTTATTTTTTGTAAGGGTATACCGTTTCCGAATTTGTTGAATTAATTGATTAATGAGGTTTTGATTTTTTTTGCGATATGCTGTTATAATATCGTTTACGAAAAAGAAGATAAGTACTTTTTAACGAATAAAGTAATAAGGTTTATAAGGAACGGGGCTAAGTCCCAGTTTTTTAAATGTTCCGGTAAAGTTTTTTTGCTATAATAATGGCGACTTTTTTAAGCCGTATAAAGCTTTTTTGATTAAAAGTGTTTTGTTACGTTACGGGTATTCTGGGGGTGTTTTTATGTATATTTCGTAGGGTAGGTTGGCGTTGACGAAGGTGTTAATAGCGTTATATTGCTTTAACTTTAAGTTAAATTTAGCTATAATAGCGATTAAGGTTTTAAATAACTTTTTAGTTAAAATGGATACGTATATATTACTATAAACGTTCTTTAACTGTTAATTGCTTTATACGACGAAACGTATTTTGTATTTTTATAACCAGCTATGTTTATTAAATTTGTAAACGTATACCTATATGTACCTTAGGACCTGTTTTTCTTTAGTAAAAGATTAATTAACGACTTCCCAGGATCGTATCTCTTTATAGCTTTGCAAGTGAGCTTTTTCGGCTTTACGAAACATTTCCCTTAAAGGGTGTATATTTAGTTTTTTATGGCCTTACGGCAGTGGTAATAAATTGCGTTTGTATATCCGGTTTCGCGACCTAGGGATTTTATATATCTTTATATCGAAACTTTTCCGATTAAAGTAATACGTATTTCGGGTAATTAACTTTTTTAAATTTCCGTAATTTACCGGCCGATTATCGATTGTATTAATAAAGTAAGTTATTCGTTTTACGTTAAATACGGCTTTTTATATTTTATAATTGTACCGATAACTATTTTTTCGATACGGAACGTACGGAAAGTTTACGTTTATAACCCGTAAGGTATTTTCGTTTTTTACCGTTACCCTGGGTTAAATAACGTAATAAAAGCCTAAGGTTACCTTTATTATTTCCGTCGGCGTAATAATCGTAATAATTATTAAAGTAAATGCTGGTAAAAGTAATTATTTAAAGGACGGAAATGGTTCAAATATAGCAATCATATAAAGGTAATTAATTTTATACGAATAGGCTTATTTTTCCCTATTCCGTACGTTTTATACGCCTATACCATTTTAAAACCATTTTTCTTATTTAACCGGTAACTAAATTGTTCTGTTTAGGTTTTTATCTTTTTTTTGTATTTATATATTTAGGTGGCTTAGGCCTTAATTAAGTACTTTTACCTGTTACAATAACTTCTGTAACTTTTTTTCTATAACGTATAAAAGGTTATCTTTTAGGTTTTTGATATTACCTAAAAAGGTAACTTTTTCATTAAACTATACGTTTCGAATAATAACAACTTTGTTGATTAACGGGTTTTAGATTTTGTAGATATTTGTAAATCGGTAACCGACTAAAAAATTAATTTAGGTTTTGGGATTTAGCTTTTAAAGTTTTTATTCCTTTTTTATAGCGGTAGTTGTTATAGCGTAAGCTATATAGCCGTATATTCGCAGGTAGGTTTGTTAAGATTTCCGATTAAGTACTGTAATACCGTTTTTATACGCCAGGTAAATGTAATAAACCTTATATAAACTTTGTTAAAAAAATGCATATTTGGGGGTACGGTTATATAAATATATTGCTGCTTTAAAAATGTATACGATTAAAAATAAGGGTAACTTAGCGTTATTTCGTATCGTAATCGCTTTTTTTTTAATTATATTTTTTAAACGCTTTGTACCCCCGTTTTAAACCTGGGTATACGGTACTAAAGGTTTAAGTCTGATATTAAAAAAAGGCGATTGTAGTATATTTCGAAGTTAGTAATTTTTTAAGATTTCGTTATCGTATTTAATTACCTGTAAAAAAATTTTGTCCTGGTTTTTTAAGATTTTTAAAAAATATTCGAACGTTATAATCAATATATTTTACTTACGGTTTTTAAGGTAAATATCCTAAATAAAACCTAAATATTTATCGGTAGCGAACATAACGTATTTATATTTTTTAAGGTTTTTTTCGAAATCCGTAAAGTTAATAATAATTCGTTATTTTAATCGGAAGGTTTTTTTTTTCGGTTTTTAACGTATTTACCTTTTGGCTTTCGTTTTGCTATATGTTTGGCATTCGATTGTTGTAGGATTTTTTAGGCGTACTCCTTTTATATGGGATTATAACTGGGCGATTACTTCAGGCCTAAGATATCTTAATCTTAGGTATTAGATGGTACCGTTACCGATTTGTAATGGTTTTGTTATATATAAGTTAACGTTTCGTTTGTAAAATGTGAGGGCTATATAAGTAACTGTTGCGTTAATATTTTTAATAATGAATTAATTAAATTTGTTTATTAGCGTAATAACTACTTGATTATATTTGTTTCGAATAAAGTTGTTAATTTTTCGGTTATCTTATTAATACCCTTTTTTTCGGAATTGCCGGAAAGATATTAAGTTGTATACGAAGTTCTTGCAGTAGGCTACGTTGTATAAACGTAACGCTTTTGGGCCCTTAAGGCTTTGAAGCAGTATATTTACTTTTCCGTATTTTTTAATCGGAACGAAGTTGTTTTTTGCGTATATTCCGTCGCTTTGGATCGTTATTTTATAATTTAGGAATTTGTTGATAAGGTTGAAGATGTATATCGTAGATCCTGAGTTTAAAATGGACGAGTTTTTTAAAGGGTAAAACGCGGCGTTTACCGCATTACGTTAATTAAAGATTAAAAAGTACGCCAGGACCCGTTTTACTTTTTTTAGGAGTTAATTTATTTCCTGGGTAGTTATTTTCTTTATAGCTTTCGACAGGCGATTAATTTTTTCCTTTAAGGATTGATTAAAAATAATTCGTTTTTGGACCAATTTTGAAATTACCTTGCTGGGTTTAAATTTTGCTAGAGCTTTGTTAGGGAACGCGTAATAACATTAGGGTAACTTATAAGCAGGGTTTAGGTATGCTTTGTACCGAGTTCTTTATATGTCTAACTTTTGGCGTTTTCGTTTATTGCTGCTATTATTTCGGCCCGTTTAGGAATTTCTATAACCGTTTCGTTTCGGCTTATGCCCTGGGGTCCTTCCTTGCGGTTAAGGGTTATCCTTGGTCTTTTTTTGATTAGGATCGTTCTGATTAAAAGGATCCGCGGGTGTCCCGTAGAACGTCGGAAACGTTACCTTGATATTTTTCGATATGGGTTATATGTTACGACCCAACAGCGGGGAGATCTCGGAAACGGTCCAAACGGACCGAAACAGGACCCAAGTGGGTTAGGTCACGTAATTTGGATCTCTTCTGTTTTCAAGATCCAATTGAATCCATATAAATCCAATACCTTTTGGATCTAAAAAAATGATAAAATCCATAAAAAATCTAGGTTTTATAAAAGAATATATACGCTTATTAATCCCATAATCTAAATAATACCAGTTTGTAATATAACTTAATTACCCAAAACACCTTTAGTATTACCAAACGTAACTAAGTTATTTTCGTTACTTAAATTCCTACAATACGATTACTAATATAAACCGTATAACTTAGTTTAATAATTAGTTAACTAGCCTAGCTATTACATGTTACAAACTTTTGTTCAGTAATATTATCAAACTTTAAGTAATCATTCGAATTGTTAAAATGGTTCCCAGCACTAAAAAAACTACCGCTAACTAACAGTTCCAGAATAAGTTTAAGGAACTGGAGGCAAAAGTTCTGCAACTTAAAAAAACGACAAAAAAAAGATCTCAGCATTTCGAAAATTAAAGCCAAAAAACCCCAACTTTATAATAAAAAAACTAACGTTTAAAACTTCCTTACTTAGGCGCGAATGTACTTACGGTTCTTAGCTTTTAATAATCCAGAAAACATGATCCTTGCCGTCGCAGCGTTCCTTACCGGGGACGTACTTGACTGGTTCGAACTAATTATAAGAAACTACTTAAAAAGGGTAAAAAACGACAAAGAAAAATTTATTACAAAACTTTTCACTTATTATTCCAACTTTAAAGAAAAGCTAAAGGCTAATTTTGATAATCCGGATAAAGAACGTACTGTTACGTAAAAGATTTTATAACTACGATAAAAAGGACTAGCATTTAAATACGTAATAAAGTTCCGAAATCTAATAGCTAAAGCAAAATAAATAAACAAAAAGGACGATACCCTAATTAACGTATTTTATAAAGGGCTAAAGGACGACGTCAAGGATGAGGTAATCAAATTAAAACGACCAATTTCCCTAAGTAAATATATTACTGAAGTAATAAAAATCGATAACCGATAATTCGAAAAACGACAAAAAAAAAAAGGTTAATATACCCTACAGTATAAGTTTAATAAGCCTAATTAAAGGAATGGACGCGTTATATTTTCCATTTCCTACGGGACTTAACTAGGATTTATGGAAATCGGGGCAGTTCGATAATAAAATTAACCCCAGTTTAAGTATTACAACTGCAGTAAAATGGGACATAAGGTTTTCCAGTATAAAGTATCTAAAAAACCTCGATAGAATAACTGGACCCCTATATCTAAGGGATAATAATAAAACGATAAAAAGGATAATAAAAGATTAATTAATATAGTCCGACCGTAATGTACGGTGGTATAATAGCATAAGGACCATTTAAGGTGAAAAACCTTTACCGAAAAAAGGTTATTTACCCAGTCCTAGTAAAAAAGGCAGCAAAAAGAATAAAACTAACTAGCTTTACAAGGATAGCTATAAGAACATTATGAATAAAGGGAAAATCTGTACCCGGGAAAACCAAAACGATATACGAAAATCCACGCTGTTTATTGCGATAAACCTAGATATTAATTTCATTAAAAATGGAAGGAAATAATTTATTAACGTATAATTCGAATATACCAGCAAGGATTTAACTTTAAACGATAAAGAAAAGCTAACAAAAATAATTAATAATAGTACCGATATTTACGATCATTCGTAAGTTAAGACAAGATTAATCAGAAAGTAACTCTGTAAAACTGGCTATCTAACAAGTCATGCCCGTAAAAAGATCCTTTCTATTATTTCGGATAATGCAACTATTAAACAGAAAAAGACTTAATCCAGAGGACGGTAAAAAAGCACTGTTAGCGAGTTATTACCGATTTAAACATCCAACTAGCTTTTACCACCGATTTAGAAAACAGAAAAGCAATTAAAGAAAAAATTAAGAGTTTTATTAAAAAAAAATAATAAAATTCGGAAAACGAAAAAGAATACGGTAATTCATGGGAAAATAATAGTTCGTAAACGACATTACCTAACGAAATAACCATTAAGGCCTTCGTAAAATAAATTTACGAATAACCAAACATACGATAATAACTTAAACAATTACAAAAATAAATAATACGCATAGAAAAATAACTAAAAAAGCTTTAAGTACAAAATAATCAAGACGAAAAGATATTACGAAAATTCTTGTAAACCCCAAAAAAACAACGCTACTTATAAAAAAACCGCGGGTAAATAAAAAGAAAAAGGTTAAACCATAATACCTTAAAAAGGCTTTAAACGTAACGATCGGAACTACTAGTAACAATACTATTGCTATACAAATACGAATTAAGAAAAACTGGTATACCGTAATAATGGATTACGGAACAATAATTATAAACTACATTAATCCGAAAATAATAAATCAATTAAAGCTATTATAAAAAGAAAAAAATTACCCCTATAAGGTTAAGAATACCGAAAATTAAAAATTCACCTACAACAACGGATAAGTTAAACGCAAAATTAATTACCTTAAAACCTTTATTAAAGGAAAAAAACAAACTATTAATTTCGACATTATCTTATTAAATAAATACGACATAATCCTAAAGAAATTATAATTATACTAATATAATCCCTTAATTGATTAAAAAACTGATTAGGTAAGCTTCCGCTCGTTTCCCGGTACGGAATAAAAAATAAACAACATGAAATTTTAACATTCAATCGATAAAAATAACAAATACAGGCATAAAAATATAACAAAAACCTTACCACTTAAAAAGATAAAATATATTTAAAACAAAAAACATAATAAAAAAATACGGCGTATTATTGCAAACCTTAAAGTACGATTTCGATAAATAAACGACAATTTATAATCATAACCTAAAAAACTACCAGGATAAATAACGAAAATATTATCACGGTACTACAAATACGAAAAGCTCTTCTAAAAAAAACTCGATACGAAATTACCACAATATAACGAATAAAATCATGAAATAATTCTTAAAAATAACAAAACAATTACCTTTTACCCTATTTACAACCTAAACAAAACGGAACTACACGCTCTTCGTAATTATTTAAAAAACAAATTACGAAAAGGATATATATAACGTTTTAAATCGTTAGCAAAATACCTAATATTTTTCGTTCCACGGAAAAACGGGAAATTACGACTTATCATTAACTACTAACAACTTAATAACATTACCGTTAAGGACAAAACGCCATTACCCCTAATCACCGAGATTAAGGACCAATTACAAAACGCCAAATAATTTACAGCCTTAAATCTAAAAAAAAAATATAACCAAATTCGAATTAAACCAAAAAACGAATAAAAAACAATTTTTAAAACGAAATACGGATTATTCAAATACCTCATTATACCTTTCGAACTTACGAACGTACCAGTAACTTTTTAACGGATAATTAACCATATACTCCAAAAATACCTTAACATCTTTGTTATATATTATCTCGATAATATTTTTATTTATTCGAAAACAAAAAAAAAATATACGGAATACGTTTATAAAGTCCTACAAACTTTACAAAACGTTAACCTCTTAGTTAATGTGGAAAAAAATACCTTTTATACCCAGGAAATCGAATATTTAAAATATATCATCACCCCAGGATATATCAAAATAAACCCCAAAAAAATTTCCGTGATTAAGGATTAAAAAACGCCTACCAATATCACAGAAATATAATTATTTTTTAAATTCGCTAATTATTACCGACAATTCGTACGACATTTCAACAAAATCGCAATACTATTAACGGAATTTACCAAAAAGGATCGACGATTTATATAAGCTCCAGTTATGGAAAAAACCTTTTAACAGCTTAAAGACGCTTTTACTAACGAACCTGTTTTGATAATATATAACCTAAACAAACCAGTAAAATTTAAAACCGATATTTCAGACTTTACTCTAAAAATAGTAATTTATTAATGAAATAATAAAAAAAAACTGCATCTTATTACTTTCTATTTTTACAAATTACATAATACTAAACTCAATTACCCCATCTACAACAAAAAATTCTTGGCTATCGTTAAAGCCTTTAAGGAATTTAGGCATTATTTTAAAGGAAATTAGCACCAGGTAAAAATATATACAAACCACAAAAATATCTCTTACTTTATAACCACCAAAAAATTAATCGGACGACAACTACGTTACGCAGAATACCTTTTAAAATTCGATTACGTTATTATTTATCGCAAAAAAACAGAAAATAATAAGGCAAACGCCCTTAATAAACGACCAAACCTAAAAAATCCTAAGGTAAAAATATAACGGATTATCTTCGATTAAATATTAAAAGGATATTTATAACAGTAACATATCAATATTATCAAAATATTTATACCAAATATACATAAAAAAATACAACAACATTACGATAACTTACCCAAAAATCAAAAAACGGACAAAATCTATATACTGGAAAAGTATTAAGAAAATATAATACGAAAAATACATAAATATCAATTATACGGATACTTAAAGATTCATAAAACCTTAAAACGCTTACAACGAACGTATTATTTTCTTAAAATAAAATCGACCGTACAGAAAATTATATAACAATACAACATCTACGTTAAAACGAAAACTAAATAATATAAACCTTACGGAAAATTACAACCATTACCAGTCGTTAAGTAATTATAAAATTTAATCATATTTAACTTTATTATAAAGTTTCCGTTATCAAAAAACCCAGTTACGGGTATATATTATGATAATATCTTCGTAATCGTTAATTAATTTATAAAGTTTTCCTATTTCTTACCTTATAACGAAAATACAAATACCGAATAAATAATATACATTTTTTTTCGATATATATACAACATATACGGATTACTAACAAAAATCATTTCGAATAAAAGTACAACTTTTATTTTAAAGTTTTGGCAGAATTTAATAACATAACTTAGTTTAAACCATAAATTATTAAGCGCTTTTAAACCATAAACGGATAAATAAACGGAAAAAACTAACTAAATATTAAAAACATATTTACGATACTATATTAATTATAAACAAAACAATTAAATTAAAAGGTTACTTATTACATAACTAACCTATAATATTAATTATCATAATAATATTAAAACAATTCCAATAACTACTAACTTTAATTTTACCCCGGAAATTTACAAAGAAATACGAAAAAAAAAATTAATTAATATTAAAACAATCCTTACCTTAAAACAATTTAAATAATTATACCAAAAAATAAAAACAGAATTTTAATTCGTACGTTAATAAATAAATAAATATTACAACCAAAAAAGGTTAAAAAAACCAACCTTTTCGGAAAGGGAAATAATTTACTTAACTACCAAAAATATCAAAACCAAACGATTAAATTAAAAATTCGATTTCAAATATATTAACCTATATAAAATTACCAAAAAAATCTTAAAAAACAACTATTAATTAAAATTATTACCTAAGGTTAAACTTTATTTAATTTTTCATATTTTTTTATTTAAATCAGTAACAAATACCATTAAAGTATATATAATACCAAACGATATAAAAGCGGAAGAAGAAAGGAAAATATACAAAGTCGAAAAAATATTCGACATACGAAAAGAAAAAGGACTTACTTAGTATTTAATTAAATGGAAAAGTTACCCAAATTCCGAAAACACTTAGGAACCCGCCAAAAATCTTACTGGCGCTTAGCGTTTATTAAAAAACTTTTACTAATAACGTCGGGGCCGCCGAAATTAAAAATATTCCAGCCCACGTTATCCAAAGACGGCCAATCGGATATCTTAGAAAAAAACCAATCGCTTTAAACGGGAACTTAAATAAAGGACGACGTATTTATTTCCAACCGTTCCTGGTTCTTTAACTTATCTATAAACTAAAAATTACAATTAACAATTTTTACCCCTTAAACGTAAAAAAACTATTTTTAATGACGAAAACGAAAAAAGCGATTAATAATTTCATTAATATTACGTTATTTACGTACAAAGTTCTCTTTTAACTTTTGTTAAAAACGCAGTAAAGTTTCTTCCGTTATAACTTCTTTACGATCCAAACGGTTTTTTTCCTTTTTAATACGACGAAAAAAATCGATAAAAATACCGGACTTATTATAGCGACGACGATATTTAACATATTCGCTATAACGATAAATCTTTTTAATTATTTAATATTTTGTTCTTTTCTTAAAACATAGCATATACGGTATTATTTTAAAACCAAATTTAATAATATAAGCAGTTAAAGATTTAAAGCTTTCTTTTTAATTCGGACGACTGTAGAATTTACGATTAATAACGCGACCACTTATAATAAAGGATTAACTTATTAAAAAAAAAAGTCTTTAAGGATAAAAATCCTAAAAAAAAAAATATCGTATTACAACCTAACAACGGGGAAATCTCGGAAACGGTTTAAACGGACCGAAACAGGACTTAAATAAGTTAGGTTACGTAATTTGGATCTCTTTTGTTTTCAAGATCCAATTAAATCCATATAAATCCAATGCCTTTTAAATCTGGGAAAACGATAAAATCCATAAAAGATCCAGGTTTTATAAAAGGATATATACGTTTATTAATCCCATAATTTAAATAGCACCAGTTTGTAATATAACTTGGTTACCTAAGATACCTTTGGTATTACTAAACGTAACTAAGTTATTTTCGTTGCTTAGATTCTTACAATATAACTGCCAACATAAACCGTACGACTTGGTTTAATAATTGGTCAACTAGCCTAGCCGTCACATTATAGATAGGTTATAGTCCAGTGATTTAAAAGGTTGGCTGTTACTTCCTAATAATTAATCGTACCGTTGTTAATTTCGGCTTTTTTTATTATCTGGAACATGGTTATTTAAATCTTTATAATAGGAGCCAGTGCTGTATATAAGTTGTTTATTTATACGATTATCGTTTTCGTTTCTGGGATTTTATGTTGCTATTTCTGGGCCATGATCTTTTGTTATTTTATAATTTATTCGTTTAGTTTTTTTACTGATTTCGAGGTTTGCTTTAGCCTTTCGTAATACTTTCGTTAGGTATTAATTAAGAGCCTGTTATCGTATACCTTACCGGATTTAGCTAGTTTGGCATATTATTTCCGTAGGTTTTTTCCTGGGAGAAGGTTTATTTCCTTAATTGCTGGAGATACTGATTCCAGGATTTATTTTGTAAGGTCGTTGTTGTTTTTTCGGAAGGTATCGTATTTCCGATTTTTATAGGTATATGCCGTAAAGTTTTGATTATAGGTTTGTTTGCCTTCGGTCGTTATTTTAAGGGTATTCGTTAGGTAACTGGTATGATCGATTTTTTCGTAAATTTTTTTAAAGGATGTAGATATGGTTAAGGAACTGTTTGGGATGTTATTTTGTATCGTGTAACGGATTTGTCGCTTCGGATATAAGGTTATATCAGGTTTTGTTAATTTGATAGGCTACGGAAATAATTGATTAGGATCGATATAATCCCATATATTAAGAACGTAAGCTCTAGCCTGGAATTCGCCTTTAAAGCGGTTTTAGTTCTTAGGTCCGTTATAAATAACGGAGGACGTTAACGATACCGTTGTTATTGTAATTAATGAAATATATAAATGGTTATTATTGATATATAGCTTATATCGTTTTAGTAACAGTTGATTAATTAATAATAATACGAATTAAGCGAATAAGACTCTTAATTGTTAGATATAAGGGATATCAGTTATATTGTTGTATTAGGCTAAATTACGTATGTTTTTCGTACGCGTACAGCTTTTTTGTAGCCTAGCAACGGAACATATATCTTCCGATCAGAAGGATTCTTTCCGTATATGGGGTGCGTTTAGCACCCCCTGCTAGCTGACAATATATCGGGTTACGTATTAATCGTTACATAAAAAATAAAACCGATCTTTTTCTAATATCTATTAATAAAACCTAAATAAACCAAATTAAAATTCGGTAATAACTTAACGTTAATTATAAATATTTTTAAAAAACTATTTAAACTTTCTTTAAAAGTTAAATTAACCAACTTATCTATAAAATCGGATTAAAATAACCAGATTTTCTTATTAAATCTATCTCTAATCATTTCGATACCGAAAAACCACTATAAATCCTTACCCCCTATAAAAATATACCGTTTCCGAATTTGCTAAATTAATTAATTAATAAAATCTTAATTTTCCTTACGATATGCTATTACAATATCGTTTACGAAAAAAAATAAAATAAACACCCCTTAACGAATAAAATAATAAGATTTATAAAAAACGGGATTAAATCTTAATCTCTTAAATATCCCGGTAAAATCTTTTTACTATAATAATAACAACTCCCTTAAGCCGTATAAAACCTTCTTAATTAAAAAAAATCTTACCACATTATAAATATCCTAAAAATATTTTTATATATATTTCATAAAATAACTAAACGTTAACGAAAACGTTAATAACATTATATTACTTTAACTCTAGGTCGAATTTAACCGTAATAACAATTAAAATTCTAAATAACTTTCCAGCTAAAATAAATACGTATATATTACTATAAACGTTCTTCAGCTATTAATCACCTCGTATAACAAAACGTACTTTACATTTTTATAACTAATTATACTTATCGAACTTATAAATATATACCCATATATACCTTAAAACTTATTTCCCTTCAGCAAAAAACTAATTAATAATTTCCTAAAATCGCATTTCCTTATAACTTTACAAATAAACCCTTTCGGCTTTACGAAATATCTCCCTTAAAAAATATATATTTAACTTTTTATAACCTTACGGCGGTAATAATAAATCGTACCTATATATCCGGTTTTGCGATTTAAAAATTTTATATATTTTCGTATCGAAACTTTTCCGATTAAAATAACGCATATTTCGGATAATTAACTTCCTTAAATTTCCGTAACTTATCGGCCGATTATCGATTATACTAACAAAATAAATTATTCGTTTTACGTTAAACGTAATTTTTTACACTTTATAATTATACCGATAATTATTTTTTCGATATAAAACATATAAAAAACTTACATTTATAACCTATAAAATACCTTCGTCTTTTACTGTTACCTTAAATTAAATAACGTAACAAAAACTTAAAATTACCTTTATTACATCCATTAACGTAATAATTATAACAATTATTAAAATAAACGTTAATAAAAATAATTATTTAAAAAACAAAAATAATTTAAATATAACAATTATATAAAAATAATTAATCCTATACAAACAAACTTATTTTTCCCTATTCCGTATATCTTATACACCTATATTACTTTAAAACTACCTTTTTTATCTAACCGGTAACTAAATTATTCCGTTTAAATTTTTGTCTTTTTTTTATATCTATATATTTAAATAACCTAAACCCTAATTAAATATTTCTACCTATCGCAATAACTTCTATAACTCTTTTTCTATAATGTACAAAAAATCATCCTTTAAGTTTTTAATATCACTTAAAAAGGTTACTTTTTCGTTAAACTATACGTCTTAAATAACAATAACCTTATTAATTAACGGGTTCCAAATCTCGTAAATATTCGTAAATCGATAACCAACTAAAAAACTAATCCAAACTTTAAAATTCAACTTTTAAAATCTTTATTCCTTTTTTATAACGGTAATTATCATAATATAAACCATACAACCGTATATTTACAAATAAACTTATTAAAATTTCCGATTAAACATTATAATACCGTCTTTATACGCCAAATAAATATAATAAACCTTATATAAACTTTACCAAAAAAATATATATTTAAAAATACAATTATACAAATATACTACTACTTTAAAAATATACACAATTAAAAATAAAAATAACTTAACGCCACTTTATATCGTAATTACTTTTTCCTTAATTATAACTTTTAAACACTTTACACCCCCGTTTTAAACCTAGGTATACGGTATTAAAAACTTAAATCTAATACTAAAAAAAATAACTATAATATATCTCGAAATTAATAATTTTTTAAAATTTCGTTATCGCATTCGATTACCTATAAAAAAACCTTATCTTAATTTTTTAAAATTTCTAAAAAATATTCGAACGTTATAATTAATATATCTTATTTACGGTTTTTAAAGTAAATATCCTAAATAAAACCTAAATACTTATTAGTAACGAATATAACGTATTTATATCTTTTAAAATTCTTTTCGAAATCCGTAAAATTAATAACAATTCGTTATCCTAATCGGAAAATTTTTTCCCTTAACTTTTAACATATTTATCTTTTAACCTTCACCTTATTATATACTTAGTATTTAATTATTATAAAACCTTTTAAACGTACTCCCTTTATATAAAACTATAACTAAGTAATTATTTCGGGCCCAAAATATTTTAATCTTAAATACTAAATCGTACTATTACTAATTCGTAATAATTTCGCTATATATAAATTAACGTTTCGTTTGTAAAATGCAAAAGTTATATAAATAATTATCGCATTAATATTTTCAATAACAAATTAATCAAACGTATTTATTAACGTAACAACTATTTACTTATATTTATTTCGAATAAAATTATTAATTCCTCGATTATCTTATTAATACCTTTTTTTTCGGAACTACCGGAAAAATATTAAATTATATATAAAATCCTCGCAATAAACTACGTTATACAAACATAACGCTTTTAAACCTTTAAAACTTTAAAATAATATATTTACTTTTCCATATCCTTTAATTAAAATAAAATTATTTCTTAAGTATATTCCGTCGCTTTAAATCGTTATTTTATAATTTAAAAATTTGCTAATAAAGTTAAAAATATATATCGTAAATTCTAAGTCTAAAATAAATAAGTTTTTTAAAAAGTAAAACGTAACGTTTACCGTATTACGTTAATTAAAATTTAAAAAATATGCCAGAACCCGTTTTACTCTCTTCAAGAATTAATTTATTTTTTAAATAATTATTTTTTTTATAATTTTCGATAAATAATTAATCTTTTCCTTTAAAAATTAATCGGAAATAATTCAGTTCTAAACCAATCTTAAAATTACCTTATTAAATTTAAATTTTACTAAAACTTTGTTAGGAAATACGTAATAATATTAGGATAACTTATAAGTAAAATTTAAGTACGATTTATACCGAATCCCTTATACGTTTAATTTTTGGCATTTTCGTTTATTACTATTATTATTTCGGCCCGTTTAAAAACCTTTACGACCGTTTTATTTCGGCCTACGCCTTAAGGTCCTTTTTCGCGGTTAAAAGTTATTTTTAACCTTTTCTTAATTAAAATCGTTTTAATTAAAAAAATCTGCGAGTGTTTTATAAAACGTTAAAAACGTTATTTTGATAGTTTTAAATATAGGTTGTAAATAAGTTATAATCCAATAATTTAAAAGGTTAATTACCATTTTCTAATAATTAATTATATTATTCTTAATTTTAAGTTTTTTTACCATTTAAAACGTAATTATCCAAGTCCTTATAATAGGTACTAATGCTATACATAGGTTATTAACCTATACGATTATCGTTTTCGTTTTTGGGATTTTATATCGTTATCCCTAGGTTATAACTTCTTATTATTTCATAATTTATTCGTTTAATTTCTTTACCGATTTCGAAACTTACCTTAATTTTTCGCGGTACTTTCATTAAATATTAATTAGGAACTTAGTATCGTACACCTTGTCGGATTTAACTAATTTAACGTATTACTTCCGTAAGTTTTTTCCTAGAAAAAAATTTATCTCCTTAATTGCTAAAAATATTAATTCCAAAACTTATTTTATAAAATCGTTATTGTTTTTTCGGAAAATATCGTATTTACAATTTTTGTAAATATATGCCGTAAAATCCTAATTATAAGCTTATTTATTTTCGGTTATTATCTTAAAGGTATTCGTTAAATAATCGGTATAATCGATTTTTTCGTAAATTTTTCCGGAAAATATAAATATAATTAAAAAACCGCTTAAAATATTAATTCGTATCGTATAACGGATTCGTCTTTTCGGATACGAAGTTATATTAAATTCTGTTAATTTAATAAGTTACGGAAATAACTAATTAAAATCGATATAATCCCATATATTAAAAACGTACGCTTTAACCTAAAATTCGCCCTTAAAGTAATTTTAATCCTTAAGTCCGTTATAAATAACGGAAAACGTTAACGATACCGTTATTATTATAATTAATAAAATATACAAATAATTACTATTAATATATAACGTATATCGTCTTAATAACAGCTAATTAATTAATAATAACGCGAATTAAATAAATAAAACTTTTAATTATCAGATATAAAAGATATTAGTTATATTGTTATATTAGGTTAATTTGCGTATATTTCTCGTACGCGTACAGCTTTTATATAACTTAGTAACGGAATATATATTTTCCGATTAAAAGAATCCTTTCTGTATATGGTGTACGTTTAACACCCCCTGCTAGCTGACAAATAACGGATAATCAAGAGATCGTTGTTTAAAGCTAGCGGTTAACCCCGAACATGATTTTACTTTTAGTAATATAGTAATGGTGAAAGGTTTTAATGTTAACATTGTTTCGGAATGTTTTTTTACAAAAAACTAGGATCCAGTATTATAGCATAAACTGCTCCCTCCGTCGAGGAAAAATTAACAAAAAAAAAGAGAGAAAAGAACAAATCCTTTCCGATAAGTAGCTAGATATAAGGAATTATGGGCTAGGGCTTGCCAGCTGTTATTAGATGCCGGGTCCAGCCAGCCGTTATAGCGTCCTTAGTACGTATTATAACACTTATATAACCTAGCTTTTTATAAATATAAACATTTATCGTGTTATTCGAGTATATTACCAGGAATTTAAAAAGCCTAGCGGGCATTTTAATATATATAACGATCAGTTAGAAAAAAAGGGGTAAGCGTAGAAACGATTTATAAACAATTATCAGCTAGCAAGGGGTGTTAACGCACCCTATATACGGAAAGACTCCGTTTAATTAGAAGATATATGTTCTATTAATAGGTTATATCGTATTACACCAGCTCGCGAGCCAAACCACCTCGCGAGCCGCTTTTTAGCACTTCTTAACAACTAATCGAAATAACTTAATTATAACCTATTAAATTAATTTCAATTAATCGTATTCTTTTTCGCCAACAGTATTTATAGCTTTTAAATAAATGTACGCATTATATTAAAGCTTGTTACAGCCGCTATATTACTATTTTCTTTTCTTAATTTATATACGACGGTTACTTTTAACAGCTATTAATAACGCGTTTTTATTATTACCCTTTTTAACGGTTAAAAAATTTGTTTATCGTATATAATAAGTGTTTTTTTTTAATTGGAATTTTTTTTAACAATTATATATACGTAGGATCGATCGAATTATTATTCCAACAAATCTTACGATATGCCCTTCGACGCGCCCCGATACGCCCCGATGCGCCTTAACAAGCTTTACAGCCTTGCTCCGCAGCTTTGTAACGCGTTTTCTAATAAAGCCTTATAACTTCCTATTTTGCGAATATCTTTTACGTATTAAAGCCGTATAAAAAACGCTTGTATATATAGGTCGGGAATTTAGTCGGTAATCGATTTTCGATCGGTTGTTTTTAATATTTTCGAAAGAAACCTAATATTAACTTAGATACGTTAGGGCGTAATCGGTCGTATACGTATTAGCAAACGGGAATAGAAATATATATCCGTAACAAACCTTAATATAATACGTACACTTGTTTAAAAGCTATAGATATAATTAGCAAAAAGGAATATTATTAATTAAATAAATTAAATTAGTTATAGTTAAGTTATTTAGATTAGTTGTTGCGAAGTGCTAAAAAGCGGCTCGCGAGGTAGTTTGGCTCGCGAGCTGGTATAATACGCTACTGAATTTATATACGTAGAAAAAGTATTTATATTTAATCGAATATAAAAAAGTATAATTCATAATTTTTTATATTTAATAAGTAAAGGTTTTATTTATTTAATTTACGGTATTATTAATTAATAAACTCTTACAAATATAATATAAGTTAGATATTAATCGTAATTATTTATATAGTTTATTAATTAAAATAATAATAATATCTTTAATATTTCCGTTTATTATAACGGACTTAAGAGTTAAAACCGTTTTAAAGGCGAATTTTAAGTTAAAACGTACGTTTTTAATATATAAGATTATATCGATTTTAATTATTTATTTTCGTAACTTATTAAACTAATAAAATCCGATATAATTTAATATTCGAAAAAACGATTTCGTTTTTAAATACAGATTAATATTTTATCTTTCTACAAAAATTATTATTTAAAAAAAAATTAATTATACGAATTAATTAACTAATATTTTCGAAAAGAATTAATGGTAAATAAGTTTATAAATAGGATTTTACGGTATATACTTATAAATATCGAGAGTACGATATTTTCCAAAGAAGCAATAATAATTTTACGAAATAAATTTATCTTATAAAAACTTTTAGAAATAATATATTAAGTCAGTTAAATCTCGTAAAATATGTATTAATAAGCTTTTAAGGAATACTTAATAAAAGTACCATAAAAGGTAAAAATAAGTTTCGAAATCGGGAAGGAAATTAAATAAATAAATCGTAAGATAATAAAAAATATAATGTAAGAATAATAAGATAAATTTTTAAAAATTAAAATAATAATCGTATAAGCGAATAATTTATATATAATATTATCAGCCTAGATAATATGACTTAAACCTAACGACCTTGCATATATAATATTAATTCGCAATATCGGAATTTAGATAATTATTTTTTAAATAATAATAAAAACCGAAATCGATAATAGTATAATTAATTACTATAAAATAACGGCTAAGTTTTTAAGTTATAAAAATATAATTTATATATAATTTATATCGAAAAACCTTAAAATACCGTTTCTAATTTTTTTTCGAGATACCCGGGAATTTTCTTTAATTAATATAATTTTAAGGAAGAAATACTTAAAGATGCTAATTTTTAACCGTAAAGAAAAACTTCAAAGTATACGTTAAAATAAGGTAAATATAAAGCTTTTTATTCGGATCAAAAATGTAATAAACGAAAATGTTAAAAGTTAAAAATATAAAAAATTAGTTATAGAATATAATTAAGCATTTATTATAAATTTTTTTAATATTATTATATATTTCTTAATAAAATTCCCGTAAATTTACGTTTTAACGATAGGATAGTAATATATATTTAAAACCGCATTTTTTCCGATTAACTTTTTATTGAAAAAAATAATAAAAAAGATAATTATTTAAAAGCTAATTGATTTTTAAAAAGAATACAATAAACTTTAACGTATTTTTTAATTCTTAATTAGCTTAATATAATAATTATTACGTTTTACTTTTTAAGAAATTTATTTATTTTAAATTTTGTTAGTATATTTTTAAATCATAAGACAACGGTTTAAAATAATAAAATATACGTAAGAAATAGGTTCGTTTAACTAAAGAATACGGAGATATAAATGTATTAATTTTAAGGTATTAACGGCTTAAAAACGTCACGGTTATATGATATAACTAATTATTAAGATTACGTATATAATTTAGTATTTTCCGATATTCCAGATAAAAAGTTATGTATAGAATAACTTAAAAATAAATAATTTTATTCAAAACTAATATAATTAAATTAATTCGTTATTAAAAATGATAATATAATAATTATATATATAATTTTTATAATTTATATACGAAATATTATTTTGTAAATAACGAAATTATTATAAACTAATAACTGTATTATATAATATTGAAAATTAAATTGTTTAAATCTCGAAATAATGATTTAATTAAATTTTTATATAAAGAAATCGGCATAAAAAGTTTTATAATAATTAAATATTAAATATAAAATAGGACGGA
Organism: Monosporascus sp. CRB-8-3; assembly: GCA_004155055.1. Lineage (NCBI taxonomy): Eukaryota > Fungi > Ascomycota > Sordariomycetes > Xylariales > Monosporascus > Monosporascus sp. CRB-8-3. The sequence goes on from QJNZ01000408.1 coordinate 47,187, forward strand.
AATTAAAAATTAAATATATTATAAATTAGAAAATCGTTATTAATTTTATAAAGTTCGAAAAAAACCGCGGAAATATATAAATTTCTTAAATTTATGATTAATAACTGTTTAAATTTTATTTAAGTTAATTACTTGAAAAACCGATGATACAATATACTAATTATAAAGTTTAAATATTTTTAATAGGTTTAGAAAATACTATAAGGTTTTATATAAGTAATTAATTATAAGAACTAAATTTTAAAGATTTATTACTTTCAAAATATATTATAATCGCCTTTTTTAATATTAAACTTAAAATAGAAATATAAAACGTTTGAAAGATATAATTAAATATAATATTTACGATATAAAATATAGTTATATTATTTTCGTTATTATTTATATATTATCGGCAGATGTAGTGATTTATTATTAAAGCGTTAAATGGATTAAAAAGGCTTTAATTTGTAGCCTTAAGATCGCAAGAATAAAGAAGCTGGAGGCTATATCTAGCCGCTTTCCCTCTTAGTTGGAAATAAGGAACCTAAAACTAGGACATCTAGAACCACAGTCTGAAAAATACAACATAATTACTTATATAATAGCATTTTTTAGTTTTGTCTATTAACATCCTAATCTATTTTGTATTACATTCGAAATACCGTTTCGCTTCGATATAAATGGTTAAAACAGCAGGCTCGGTATAAGGGTGCTTTAAAGTAAGGAATTTGCGAAGGCTCGGTTTTAAAGAAAAAGGTTTAAAAGCTCCCTTAATTGCTTCGAACAAAACAGAAACGTTTACATACGTAATGGCCGTTATCGATTAGAAGCAGAGGCTCGTCGACGCGGTAACATCCGAAAAAATTCGAAAAAGGACTAAAAAAAGCTAAAATAGCAACTGGAAAAATAACAGCGTTTAGAAAAAACGTAGGTTAGCCGGAGGGCTTTAGCATGGAACAAATAATAAAAACGTTCGCCATGCTGTCGAACGGGAAAAAAAAAGGATACGTACCTGGACTAAAAGTACTTCGATTTCAAGCTTAAAGAAAAAAAATCGTTTGCAAAATAGTAATAACTAGGAAATATGGAAAACGGTTATCTAAGTAGCCTTAATAACGATTAAATATCGTAACGGTAATTCGATCAAACTTAACCATATTAATAAAACTAAATTAACTGTTACCGTCGTTACAAAACTTACAAAGGGAACGAAAATAATTAAGATATTAAAACGGTTATATAAAGCAAAAAAAATCGGCCAGAAAATAAAATTTTAAACCCAGCTCTAATTCGTTAAATAGAAAAAGCTGTTGGCGTTAAACTATGTAATCGATTTTAAAAACCTGGTACAGCGATATAACGAAATCGATATGCTTATTACGTTAGATAACAGGTTACCATATTTATCAACTCGATTCGGGACTATAACGGCAATTAAAAAAGCCGAATAAGAGGAATATTTCGTTAGCACCTAACCATAACGGTAAATTAGGTATATAATAACTTTGTCGCCGAATTTCGAAGAAATGATTCGAAAAAAGGAAATGGCAACAGCTATAACGCGAACCGATAAAGTAAACCCCTATAAAATAAGGAAAGCTAGCTATTTTACTTCAAATATAGTAAATACGGATATATAGCAAAGGATTACCCGAAGAAATAAAAGCGTAGTAATAAATGCGAAGCTAACTTTATCCCGGAAAGGCTGCAAGACTTATACAGAACGGATAGAAAAACTTTTTAATAGCTTTTAAGGCGACGGGGAGATCTAGATAGCTTTATAGCAACCTTAGGGCCATAAAGGCGTATCGGCAGATATGGTGATTTATTGTTAAGGCGTTAAAAGGATTAAAAGGGCTTTAATTTATAGCTTTAGGATTATAAGGACAAAAAAACTGGAGGCTATACCTAGCCGCTTTCCCCCCCAGTTGGAAATAAGAAACCTAGAACTAAAACACTCAGAACTACAACCTGAAGAATGCAACACAATTGCCGACATATTATGACGGCTAGGCTAGTTAACCAACGATTAAACCAAGTCGTACGGTTTATGTTAGCAGTTATATTACGGGATCTAAGTAATAAGGATAACTTAATTACGTCTAGTAATACTAAAGGTGTCTTGGGTAATTAAGTTATATTATAAACTAATACTATTTAAATTGTAAAAATAATAAACGTATGTATTTTCCTTTATTTATTATAACTTAACGTTACTTAGTTCGATTATTATTAAGCAAAACATTTAGTTATGCTTAGTTGCTTTTCTGCTAAGCAGCTTCGATTATATTACTTAACTTACTTAGATCCTGTTTCGGTTTATTAAAACCGTTTCCGAGATTTCTTTTCCGTTAGGTTGTAATATAATTTCTTTTTTTTTGAAAGATTTTGCCTTTAAAATCGAATTTTAGTAAGTTTTTTCCTTTTTACCTTTAATATATTTAATCGTATTATTAAATTATTCCAAATAGCTTTTTTTTTATTCGTCGTAAAAATCTTTTTTTAATTTTTAATAAGTTTAATTTCGAAGTTATGTTTTATTTCTTATATTTTAATAAGAATTGAAAATACAAAATAATAAAAAATATTTTATAATATAAGTTTTACGTTTAACGTAAATATTTTTGCAATAAAAACGGTTTTTTTATCGTTTTTGAAAAATATTCGTACGGAAAATTAACGATTAAAAACGGAGAGGATATTTATAGAAAAGCTTTTTTTAAAATTACAAAAACCCTATTAAAAGGAAATAAAGCGTTATTAATAAAAAATAAATAAAGTTATTACACAGTTAATCCGTTTACAAAAATAAAAAGTTTTTTTTTTTCGTTTTAAAGGTGTAAAAATAATATAACAAAAGTTGTAATCTTTAAAAAAACTGGAAAAATAAAAACGGTTGGAAATGGTAAACGTATCGGCCGCTATTTAGGTTTTCGGTTTAAATAATTGGTCCGTTCCTAAAACGATTAATTGGCCGTTTTTAAATAACGTAAATTAGGGAATTTTTAATTCTGGTAGTTCCGCTGTTGTTAGTAAAAGTTCTTCAGCAGGCGCTAAGCGCCAATAAGATTTTTCGTAAGTTTTTAAATAGTTTCGGAATCCGGGTAATTTTTTTACTTAATTAAATATTAAGTAAATCCTTTTTCTTTTCGTATATCGAAATTTTTTTTTATTTTATATATCCGTTTTTCTTTTTTTCCTTTTACGTTATCTTATACCGTATATACTTTAATAATATTTATTATTAATTCGAATAAAAAAATATAAAAAATTGGATAAGGTTTGACTTTAAATAAGAATTTTAGCTAATAGTTATTTTTTAAGATTCTTTTAACGATTTCGTAAGGGTTAATATATTTAAAATCGAGTTTTTAATTAAGTAGTTTCGTTTTAATATTTTTTAATAATTAGGAAAATTATTTTTCTTTCGGAGAAAGTTTATTTTTTTAATTTTTTTTTTAATTATAACATTTGCTTTTTCAATTACGTACCAATTTAAGTTTTATTTCTATTTTTTAATATAATTATTTAAGTTGTTTTAATGTAAAGATTGTTTTAATATTAATTAATTTTTCTTTATATATTTTTAGGAAGATTTCTGGAATAAAACTAAAGTTAGCAGTTATTAATATAATTTTAATATTTTCGTAATAATTGGTATTATAAGTAAATTATAGGATAGGTAATTTCTTAACCTAATTATTCTATTTATAATTAATATAATATCGTAAATATGTTTCTAATATCTGGTTAGGTTGTTCCGTTTATTTATTTATATATAATTTAAAAATATTTACTAATTTTTAGTTTAAGTTAAATTATATAATTAAATTTTACTAAAATTTTAAAATAAATGTCGTACCTTTATTTAAAATAATTCCTGTTAATAACACGTATATATTATATATATATCGAAAGAAAATATATACTATTTATTCGGCCTTTATATTTTTATTAAAGGGTAAGACATAAAAGAATTTTATAAATCGGTTAACGATTATAAAAATATTATTATAGTATACGCCCGTAACTAGGTTCTTTAATAAAAGAAATTTTGTAATAAAGTTAAATATAACTAAATCCTATAATCACTTAACGATTAATAATAATTATAATTTTCCGTATAAATTATATTGTTTAATTTTAATTTTAATATAAATATTATAATGTTATATAACTTTTTATACTGTTAATTGTATGTTAGGAAAATATCATATTTATCGTAAGCATTTTAAAGTTTTATAAATCCCTGGATATTTATATAATTAGTATTTATATATTTCTCGTATTAAGCTTTTTTAATATTTTTTAATACCTAAATTTTATTTATTTTTTAATTTTTAAGTAAATCATTATACTATTATTATATTTTTTGTATATATTTAATATAAATATTTTGATAATGTTAATATATCGTTGTTCTAAATATTTTTTTAATATTTAATCGAAAATAATTTGTTATATTTTTATCTTAAAATCTTTTAAGTCTGGTCGTTTATTAAAGGTATTTGCTTTATCGTTTTCTAACCTTTTACGATAAATAATAACGTAATCAAATTTTCAAAAGTATTTTAAGTAACGTAGTTATCGCTTAATTAGTTTTTTGGTAATTATAAATTAAAAGATATTTTTATAATTAGTATATACCTTTACTTAGTATTTATTTTTTTTAAAATAATATTTAAATTCTTTAAAGGTTTTATTAATAACTAGGAATTTTTTATTATAAATAAGGTAATTAAGTTTAGTACCGTATAATTTGTAAAAATAAAACGCGATAAAGTATAATTTCCCTTAATTATCTTGTTAATAAACTACTATTTTTAGAGCAAAGATTAAAATATCGGTCTTAGATTTTATTAGTTTATTTAAGTTATATATTATTAAAACGGATTTGTTAGTAAAAGCGTTCTTAAGTTATTAAAACCTTTTTTTATAGTTAGGGCCTATATAAAGCGTCGATTTTTCTTAGTAAATTCTATTAATAATATTACGATTTTATTAAAATGTTATATAAATTATCGGTAATAATTAGCGAATTTAAGAAATGCTTATACCATAGTAATATTAGTAAATATTTTTCAATCTTTAATTACGGAGATTTTTTTAAGGTTTATTTTGATATATCCTGAAATAATACTATATCTTTGGTACTTAATTTTCTAAATATACAAGGTATTTTTTTCCGTGTTAATTAAAAGGTTAACGTTTTGTAAAATTTGTAAAATTTTATAAATATATTCGGCATATTTTCTTTTATATTCAAATAAATAAAAATGTTATCAAGGTAATATATAATAAAGATATTAAGATATTTTCGAAATATATAATTAATTATCCGTTAAAAAGTTACTAGTATATTCGTAAATATAAAAGGTATAACGAAATATTCGAATAATTTATATTTTATTTTAAAAACGGGTTTTTATTTATTTCCTAATTTGAATCGGATTTAATTATATTTCTTTCGTAAATTTAAAACCCTAAACTATTTGGCGTCTCGTAATTAGTTCATAATTTCGGTAATTAGGGGTAATAGTATTTTATCCTTAATAATAATATCGTTAAGTTGTTACTAATTAATAATAAATCGTAATTTTTTGTTTTTTCGTAATACGAAAAATATCGGATACCTTGCCGATAATTTAAAGCGTCGTATATATTTTTTTCGTAATTTATTTTTTAGATAATCGCAAAAAACATATAACTTTACCTCGGTTAAATTATAGATAGAATAAAAAGCAAACATTTTACCGTTTTTAATAATTATTTTATAATTTTATTTATTATATTAACGTACTACATAAGCTCGCGAACTAAATAAGCTTACGAACCGTTTTTATTAATATCTTAACTACCTAACTTTAATCGTTAATTTTTTAATACCTATAATATAGAACGTTATATAAAAAAATCTAAAATAAATTTAACTATTTAAGTTAAAAAACGAAACTTAAAATTTAGCTTTAAAAAGTTACATTTTATATATAACGTCCCCGAATTTACTTTAAAAACCTAATATTATAATTAATACGCCTAAACCGATATTATCTTTTATTTGCGAAAATTAATACCGACCGAAAAAAAATTTATTATCGAATAAATCCTTAACCTAAATACGTAAACGTTTCCTATCCGGTATTAATACGTTAAAAATATAGCGAATTTACTATTTACGTAACGTATTACGAAACGTATTAAAATTAACTAAATATTTAACTTTATTAAACGGTAAAAAAATCTTAAAACATAATTAAATCGAAAAATCAATTATCAAAAAATATTATACAAAAATCCAAAAATATTTCGTAAATAATTTAAATTTATTCGGGTTATTATCGTAAAATACGGTATTATAAAAAAAAATATGGCCCAATAGCTCAGTGGTCGCAAGCCTGGGTATCTCTTTTAATTACGATAGGCTTGGGTATTCTATTTCGGTTAATTTTAAGAAATAACTGGTTCAAATTCAGCTTGGGCTACCGTTCCTTTAGGTAACGCCAGCCTAGAAAGAGCTAAACCAATTAGGGCTTCGGTTCCGCCACCGTGTCGGCGACAATTAAAGGATAACTAGGAACCAGTTACGATTAAGGGCGCTGGGAACTAATTAATTAATCGGGTGTATTTATCGTTAGTTACCGTGTTACATAACCCGCATTACGTTTTTCCGGCCCTTGGCCAAAAAGGGACGGTTTTTAAGGGGGTGCTCCCCGGTCGCGTTTGTGAAACCAGTTTTGTCAGCTAGCAGGGGGTGTTAAACGCACCCTATATACGGAAAGGCTCCCTTTGATCGGAAGATATATGTTCCGTTACTAGGCTACATAAAAGCTGTATGCGTACGAAAAACATATGCAAGTTAGCTTAATACAATATTATAACTGATATCCCTTATATTTAACAATTAAAAGTTTTATTTGTTTAATTCGCGTTATTATTAATTAATCAGCTGTTATTAAGACGATATAGGTTGTATATTAGTAATAATTATTAATATATTTTATTAATTTTAATAATAACGGTATCGTTAACGTCCTCCGTTATCTATAACGGACTTAAAAATTAGAACCGTTTTAAAAGCGAATTCCAGGCTAAAGCGCATGTTTTTAATATATAGGATTATATCGATTTTAATTAATTACTTCCGTAACCTGTTAAATTAACAAAATCTGATATAATTTCGTATCCAAAACGATAAATCCGTTATACGATACGAAATAACATTTTAAGCGGTTCCTTAATTACATTTACATTTTCCGGAAAAACCTATAAAAAAATCGATTATATTAATTACTTAACGAATACTTTTAAAATAACGACCGAAAGCAAATAAGCTTATAATTAGGACTTTACGGCATATATTTACAAAAATCGCAAATACAATACTTTCCGAAAAAGCAATAACGATTTTATAAAATAAGTTCTGGAGTTAATATCTCCAGCAATTAGGAAAACAAGTTTCCTCCCAGGAAAAAACCTACGGAAATAATATGCTAAGCTAGTTAAATCCGGCAAAGTATATAATAGCAGGCTCCTAATTAACACTTAATAAGAGTATTATAAAAAGCTGAAGTAAACCTTAAAATTAACAAAAAAGTTAAATAAATGGATTATAAAATAATAAGAAATTATAGCTTAGGGATAGCGATATAGGGTTCCAAAGATAAAAACGACGATCGTATGGGTTAACGACTTATGTACAGCATTGGCACCTATTATAAGGACTTAGACGACCACGTTCCAGATAGTAAAGAAAACCGAAATTAATAACGGCACGATTAACTATTAGGAAATAGCGGCTAACTTCTTAAATTACTGGATTATAATTTATTTATAACCCATATCGAAAAATATCAAAGTAGCGTTTTCGATTTTTTACGGGATATTTGCAAACCCTTTTAATTAGGATAATCCTAATTAAGAAAAAACCAAAAATAATTTTTAACCGCGAAAAAGGACCCGAGGACGTAAATTAAAACGAGGAAATTGTAAAGGTTCTTATTCGGACCGAAACGGTAATAAACGAAAGCGTTAAAAGTCGGATATATAGGGAACCCGTTACAAAACGTATTTAAGCTTTTTTTACAAATTTTCTTAATACTATTACGTATTCCTTAGCAGAGCCCCGGCAGACTTCCGCTTTAATAACAAGATGGTAGCATACGTTTAAGGCCGGATATCCTTTAATTAATCTTTAAAGGAAAAAATTAACTGCCTATTAAAAAACATGGAAAGGATAACTACCTAGGAGAAAAATTAACTCCTAAAAGGAGTAAAACGGGTCCTGGCATACTTTTTAATTTCTAATTAATATAATACGATAAACGTCGTATTTTACCCCCTAAGAAATTTATTTATTTTGGATTTAGGGTTTACGATATATATTTTTAACCTTATTAACAGGTTCTTAAACTTCAAACAAACTGTATAAGGTGACGGGGTATACGTAAACAATAACTTCGTTCCGATTAAAAGGTACGGAAAGGTTAACGTAATATTTCGAAGCCTTAGCAGTACGAAAGCGTTACGTTTATATAATATAACCTACTGCAAAAACTTTATATATAACCTGGTATTTCTCCGGCAGTTCCGGAAAAAAGGGTATTAATAAAATAACCGAAAAACTAATAATTTTATCCGAAATAAATATGATTAGGTAGTTGTTATATTAATAAATAAGTTTAATTAATTTGTTATTAAAGATATTAGCGTAACAGTTATTTATGCAGCTTTTATAACCTATAAACGTAACGTTAACTTGTATATAACGAGATTATTACAAACCGGTAACGGTACTATGTGGCACCTAAGATTAGGATACCCTAGGCCCGAAGTAATCGCCTAGTTATAGTTCTATATAAAAGAAGTACGTTTAAAAAGTTCTATAATAATCGAATGCTAAATATATGGCAAGGCGAAGGCCAGGAGGTAAATACGCCGCGAACTAAGGGAAGGAATTTCCCGATTAGGATAAAGAATTGCTATCGACTTTATAAATTTCGAAGAAAAACTTTAAAAAATACAAATACGTTATATTTGCAACTAACAGGTACTTAGGCTTTATCTGGGATATCTATTTTAAGAACCGAGAACAGGATATATTGATTACAGCGTTTAAATATTTTTTAAAAGTCCTAAAGAACTAGGACAAGGTTTTTTTATAGGTGATCGAATATAATAACGAAATCTTAAAAAACCATTAATTTTGAGATATGTTATAGTTGCCTCCTTTTAATATTAGACTTAAACCTTTAACACCGCATACCCAGGTTTAAAACGGGGGTGTAAAACGTTTAAAGGGTATAATCAAGGAAAAAGTAACTGCGATACGAAGTAGCGTTAAATTACCCTTATTCCTAATCGTATACATTTTCAAAGCAGTAGTATATCTGTATAACCGTACCCTTAAATACGTATTTTTTTGGCAAAGTTTATATAAAGTTTATTATATTTGCCTGGCGTATAGAAACGGTGTTGTAATACTTAATTGGAAATTTTAATAAGCTTACTTGCGAATATATAGCTATATAGCCTATGTTATAATAACTACAGTTATAAAGAAAAAACAGAGGTTTTAAAAGTTAAATCCTAAAACGTAAATTAATTTCTTAGTTAGTTACCGATTTACGAATATTTACGAAATCTGGAACCCGTTAATTAACAAAGTTATTATTATTCGAAACGTACAATTTAACGAAAAGGCTACTTTTTTAGGTAATATTAAAAACCTAAAAAATAACTTTTTGCACGTAACAAAAAAAAAGCTATAAAAATTATTCCGACAGGTAAAAATACCTAATTAGAATAATAACCATCCAATTTATATACAAAAAAAAAATGAAAACTTAAACGAAATAATTTAGTTACCGGTTAAACAGGAGAAATAGCTCCAGAAAGGTATTAGCGTAAAAGACGTACGGGATAGGAAAAAACAAACCTGTTTGCAAAGGATTAATTACCTTTATATGACCGTTATATTCGAATTATTTCCGTCCCTTAAACCATTACCGTTATTAACGTTTACCTTAATAACTGTTACGATTATTATACCGACGGAAAAAATAAAAATAACTTTAAGTTCCCTTTATATTATTTAACCTAAAATAACGGTAAAAAACGAAAATACCTTACGGGTAATAAACGTAAGCCCCCCGTATATTCCGTATTAAAAAAGTATTATCCGAAACGAATATAAAATATAAAAAGCCGTATTTAATATAAAACGTTTAGTTTTTTCTATAAATACGTACGATAACCGGCTGGTAAGTTACGGAAATTGAAAAAAGTTAATTACCCGAAATATACGCTACCTTAATCGGAAAAGTAATAATACCTTGGTATATAAAAAGGTATTAAGGTCGTAAAACCGGGTACATAAACGTAATTTACCGCCACCGCCGTAAGGTTATAAAAAGCTAAGTATATACCCGTTAAAGGAAATATTTCGTAAAGCCGAAAAGGCTTATTTATAAAATTACAAAAAGATGTGATTTTGGGAAATAGTTAATTAGTTTTTTGCTAAAGGGAAATAGGTTTTAAGGTATATATAGGTATATATCTACAAATTTAACAAGTATAGCTGGTTGCAAAAATGCAAAGTACGTCTCGTCGTACGAGGCGATTAACAGTTAAAAAACGTATATAGCAATATATACGCATTTACTTTAATTGAAAAATCGTTTAAAGTTTTAATTGTTATAACAACTAAGTTTAACCTAGAGCTTAAACAATATAACGCTATTAACGCCTTCGTTAACGCCAACCTACCTTACGAAATATATATAAAAACGCTTTTAGGATATCCTTAACGTAAAAAGATTCTTTTAATTAGGAAAGCTTTATATAACTTACGGAAATTGCCGTTATTATAGCAGAAAGATTTTACCGGGACGTTTAAAAAATTAAGATTTAGCCCCGTTCCTTATAAACCTTATTATTTTATTTGTTAAAAAGTACTTATTTTTTTCTTTATAAACGATATCGTTACCGTATATCGCAAGGAAAACCAAGACCTCGCCGATCAGTTAATTTAATAGATACAAGAACGGTACACCTTTATAAAAGGTAAAAACCTACAGTAATTCCTCGGTATCGAAATAATCAAAGATAGATTTAACAGGAGAATCTGATTATCCTAATCCGACTTTATAAACAAGCTGGTTAACTTAATCCTTAAAAAAAGCCTAAATAACCTTTTAAAAACGCCCATAACTAGCGTTAAACTACTACCAAATCCTAATTTGGCCCATCCAGGCTTTGTTAATAAATACCAAAAAAAAATCGGTTCCATTCTTTATGTAACAATTAATACGCGACCCGATATATCCTTTACCGTATCCCGATTTGCCCGTTTTAATTTGAACCCTAGCAACGCATATTACAAAACCGTTAATTGAATTATATTATACTTAATCGGAACTAAAACGTTAACGTTATAGTTCGGAAACGAAAATTCGTTAAATATTTAAAACGACGTTTTTTTCGCGGATAATACGATCGATTAAAAAAGTTCCTAAGTTTACGTTATAAAACTATTTGGAAAAATAATAAGATAACGGGCGAACAAGTAAAATACAGTAACTACTTTTACAACAAAAACGGAGTTATTATCCTTTACGTAAGCTGCAAAAAAAACCTTATTTAACTTTTAATTAATTAAAAAGCTGGGAGTTACTTTAAATACTGGACCGTTAAATATATAATACGATAATTAATAAATTATATAATTTGTTAACGCCGATGTCGCCTTATTATAAACGAAATTGCGGCACGTAAATATACATAACTACTGGTTACGAAAAGCCGCAGAAAAAGACTTAATTAAAATAGATTATACGCTTACAGGCAACATACTGGCTAATAAATTAACTAAAGCCTTATTACGCGAACCGTTTAAGCATTTCAAAAAGCAGTTAGGACTAGTAGATATTACGGAAACCTTTAAACGGTAAAGGAATATTTTGCGAATAATTTCAAAAAAGGAATTAGCTGATTAAAAGGATTTAATCGCCGGAGGAAAGGTTAAATAAAAAGCTGTAACTTTAAAAAGTGATGATATATAACGATTAACGCCATGAATGCTTTAAAGCGTTAAAGGGGTATATCAGCTAACAAAGGGTACTAAACGTACCTTATATACGGAAAGGCTCCCTTTAATCGGAAGATATATATTCCGTTACTAGGTTATACAAAAATTATACGCGTACGAGAAATATACGCAAATCAGCCTAATACAACATTACAACTGATGTCCCCTATATCTGACAAGTTTGTACATGTATTTAGTTTAGTAAATAAATCAGCTCCCTGTATGTATGTATATAGCTAGATACCTTAATAGCACTTTACCTTGTATAAAAAAAAATATTTATAATTTCGATAAAATTAAATCTTTAATAAAATCTTTTATAATAATAGGTATAATAATTACTAATACCGAAAAACATAAAAAATTTAAATAAACTTAACAAAAAAATAAAAAATAAATTATAATTATTTAAATTATTAATTTTTAAAATTAAGTTATAATACCATTTATTATTATAATAAGGAAAAATTACCTTAAATTTTAATTCCGTAATAATTTATTTTTAACAATTAATTAAAAAATCGTATTAAATAATAATAACTAAATAACGAACGAATTACGTTTAAAATAAATTTAATATTTCGATTAATATATTCGAACGTATACGAAAAAATCGAAATATTTTTTTATTTTCGACGGTTACGAAAGTTATTATTTAATAAAATTCGAAAAATATTACGCTAATTACGACATTATTACATTTTATATACTTACGTACTTTTCGCATAAACTTTAACTTTTTAACGTATTTTTTTTTAAAACGCGTTTATTTATTATATATCGAAAACTTAATACGACATTATTATACCTATATTGCCAAAAAGAATTTCCTTACCGGTTTTTACAATACGTTTAAAATTATTATAACGTCTAATAATATCAAATCCAGATTTACGAAAACTGGCCTTATTCCATTCAATTTTAATACCGTTTTTTCCGAACTTAAAATTTCTTTAATTATGCTTACGCCAACCGTCTCCCCGTTAACCTCTGCTAGTTCCATTCGTTCCCCGTTTACAAAAACCCTTAAAAATATTAAAAAAACAATAAAATAAAGACGTTATTTATAAAAAAGGATTAAAAATTACCAGGGTAACTTATCGACAAAAATTATTAAATCGGCGAATCTTTTAACAAAAAGTAACTTATTACTTTTATACGAAATTACTTTTTTTCGAAAAAAAATTACCTAATTATACAAAACGAACCATATTTTAAGCAAACGTCGAAAAACCAAAAACAAACGTTTCCCAAAAAAAAGGATATTGACTATATAAGAAAAATAAGCTTTTTTGACCGAAAAAAAAAGGGGTAGTAAAAAAATGTAGTTAATATCCGTTAAAAATAATTATTACAAAAGGGTTAAAACGAAAAAGCGGAAGTATAACGTTTACGGCAAACCCGGACATAATACGCGTATTTGTAAAAAAGCTATAAAAACGTTTAATAAAAAAAAATCCGATTAATTTTAATTAATTTGATATATTATAATTAATTAATTCGAATTTATTATTAAAAGGTGCTAAAAAACGGCTTGCGAGCTTATTTAGCTTACAAGCTTATGTAATACGTTATAATAACTTTATATTAGCCTTTTTTCGAAAAAGCATTTATAATATTATAATAATATTTTTTCTATTTATTCTAATAGTTTTTCGAGTTATGTTCGTAAGTTATCGTTTATTTATTAAAATCGTATTTTAAGGTTTACGATAACCCGTTATATTTTTTTATTATATCCTCTATTTTAAATATATTTTATTTTTTTATATAGTAAGGTTTTTATCGATCGAATATTAAGATCTCGAATTTTCTTTTATTTTTTTCTTTTATGTTACAAAATAAGCGAAAACTTATTTAATCAGTTTTTTAATCGATTAAAAAGTTATACTGGCGTAATTATAATTTTCCGAAAATTATATTATATCTTGTTAATAACATAATATCGAAATTAATAGTTTATTTTTTTCCTTTAACAAAGATTTTCAAGTAATTAATTTCGCGTTTAACTTATCCCTCGTCGTAGGCGAATTTTTAACTTTTGATATTCTTAATTTTATAAAAGTAACTCATTTTTTTATAGTAGTTTTAATTAATTTATTACTTCCAGATTAATATAGTTAGCAATTATTATTCCGTCATCCACTATTACGGTATATCAGTTTTTTTTAATCCGTATTTATATATTAATAACGTTATTACTTATAATTCCGATTATTACGTTTAAAATCTTTTTACGGTGTGGTAGTTTTACACCTTTTTTACGCCTTTCTGCGGTTTTTTTATAAATGGCGTTATCTTTTTAATTTTCGTAAAAGTTCTTATAATATCTCTTTATTTTAATCGTTTTATATTTAAAGTTTTTCTAGTTGTTTTTTTATTTATATTACTTATTTCTATAGTTGTTTAATTTTCTGTTATATACTTTATTATTTATAGGTTTATTTTATAAAAGTATTAATCGTTTTTCTATCGGGTAATATCGATTATAAGCTGTTATTTTTTTTATTAGGTTTTATTCTTTAAATCTTACTAATCTTTTTTTGGTAAAATTCTTAATTTTTTCCTTAATTATATTCTTGTTTTCCGGGTTTGTAATAAAGGTTAATTAAATATTTAAGTCGGTAATAGCTCGTTAATAGTGTTTTTCCATTATCCTCCGAGTTAACTTTTTTTTGTTTAGTAATTATATTACCCGAAATAGTAAAAGGGATTTCCTTATAGGTACGATTTTCCAGGCGGCTAATTTCATAGTATTACTTATTAATTAAATTTTCTTTTCTGCGAATAACTGTAAATGCCGGTATTATTGCTAATTATTTTTATTAGCTTTTTTTTTATTTTTTAAAATCGAATCCTTCTTAATATATCCGGGTTATATAATAATAGATTACTTTTTTCTATTTTTGGTAAAATTAATATTTAGGTTTATTATAATAAATATCATGAATTTTCGTATGTTTTCCTGTTTTTCCTAGGCAGAGGTCCTCGTTCTATTCGTAGTGCTTTTATACTTACTTTTATAAAGTTTAGTAATTCTGTTTTTATTGTTTTTTTTAATAGGACTGGGCAAGTAGGTTTCTTTCCGTGAAGCTTTTTTACTATAGGTGGTTTTCGTATTATTATATTACTATATGCCGTAATTGACGGTTGTTTTTAAGTCGGATTATATTAATTAGTTTTTTATTATTTTTCTTGTTATTTTGTTGTTATTTTTCAACTATAGGGGTCCAGTTGTTTTATTAAGGTTTTTTAGGTATTTTATATTAAAAGGCCTTATATTCTATTTTGCCGCAATTGTAACATTTTAATTTATAATTAATTACGTCGTTAAACCGTTTCGATTTTTATAAGGCCTAGCGCTGTACCGTAAGATGTGTTTGTTTATCGTAAAACGTTAATATTGATTATATACCTAAACTTATTATTTCGTCGCATTTTAAAATTCCAGGTTTTTTATGCATATTGTATATCCTTAATTTTAATTATTATCCCGATATAATTAGTTAAATACCCAGGTTGGTTTCTTTAAATAGTTTTTTTTTATTTTTTTTAAACCGTTAAAAAATTTAATTATAAAAACCTTTTATTCCTAGTTTAACTTAATCGCTAACTGGACGAAAGTGTTATTATAAATCGAGATAAATCTTTTTTAGCGTAATCTTTTTATTTAAATCTTTACCTTTATCTTCTCGTTTATTATTTCGAATAATTTTTTAAGGAGTTTTTAAATTCTTCGTAATTATTATAAATTTTTATTATTCCGGGGTTCCATTATTTTAATAAAAAAAATTACGTATTCCTTACGTATTAACTCGAATTAAATAGCCGTATCACCTGTAAATAATCCGGTTGCGAATTTTATTCGAGTTATAAAAATAACGAATTAAATAAGAAAATACCCAAAATACGTTCGGTACTAGGTTAGAAACAATTATAACTTAGTAAAGATCTTATTAAAAGGCTTAGGTTTAGGTAATTTTAAGATTTTTTCAGGTTCCTTAATGGTCGTTAACTAGATTATTTAAGAGCCTTTACTACGGGAAAAAATTCCTTTAACTCCGTTTTTCGCTTTTTATTTTTTTTTTTCTTAAGGAATTTATACGCAACTTAAAATAAAACGGTAAGGTCGTTTTTTCTTTTTTAAATTAATTAATGCAAATCGTAACGGCGTTAAATCTCCCGAGAACCTTTTTTACGAAAAAACAAAAACGTTTTTTTTCGTTATCGGAAATTATAAACTTCTTTAGAATTTTAGAAGCAAATTACTTTTTGATTTGTCTACTAGTAAACATAATATTAACGGAAATTATTTAAAGTTTAATAATATTATTAAATAAAAGTTTATAACGTATAACGGCTAAGTTAAATAATTAATTATTAAACTATGTTATATAGTTTATATTAATGGTTATATTACGGAATTTAAATAATAATAATAACTTAATTACGTTTAGTAATATTAAAAATATCTTAAATAACCAAGTTATATTATAAATTAATACTATTTAAACTATGGAAATAACGAACGTATATATCTTTCTCCATTTATTATAACTTAACGTTACTTAGTTCGATTATTACAAAGCAAAACGCTTAATCATGTTTAATTCCTCTTTTGCTAAGCAGCTCCGATCATATAACTTGACCCACTTAGGTCCTATTTCGGTCCACTGGGACCGTTTCCGAGACCTCCCCTCCGTTAGGTCGTAATACATATATAATGTTAAAACGATAATACATTTATATAATCGTACTTTTAAATATATATTATTTTACTAAAATTTATATAAAACTTATTATTTTTATTTAGCGTATAAAAACGATATTATAATAATTTATCGGATATCGTAATAAATTTATTTCCGAAAATACGATTATATAATATACGGTATAACAATTATAGTTATAAATATTAAATTTTAAAATAAAAGATATTTTGGTAAATAAGTAATAAGGTTGCTACTATTTAATATATATAATTTAACTACAAAACCGTTTTTTAAAAATAATATTAAAAAGTTAAAAATTAAATTTATTTATATTATAAAAACGAACTATGAAATTTACTTTAACGAATAAAACTATTTAATTAAACTTATAATTATTTAAATCTATATATTCTGAAAGAAAATAAAAGTTTAAGGGGAATAGTTTAACTGTTAACTAGATAAAATATTTGAAAATAAAAAGGTATTAATGTAAAAAACGTACGAGATAAAAAAATAAACATATTTATAAAAGATTAATTATTTTTATATAAGCGTTTTATTCGAATTATTTCCGTTGTTATTATTATTATCAATATTAACTTTTACCTTAATAATTATTACGATTATTACGGCGGCGAAAGAAATAAAAGTAATTTTAAGGTTTTTTTACATTATTTTACGACGTAAAAATTAAACTTTTAGTATATTCCGTACTTAAAAATATTATCCGAAATAAATATAAATTATAAAAAGTCGTATTTAATATAAAATAATTAGCCGGTAAATAACGAAAGTTTAAAAAGGTTAATTATTCGAAACCGTCTTTATTTTAATCGAAATAACTTTAATATTTTACTATATTAAATACTATTTAAGTTATTAAATTAAATATATAAACGTAATTTGTTATTATAGTTTAAAGGTAATAAAAAGTTAAATATATACCTATTAAAAACATGATTTTAAAAGATGAATTCTAAGATATATATAAATATATATTTATAAATATAATAAATATAACGAATTAAAAAACAAGCAAATACTTTTTATTATATAAAATAATTAATAAATTGAAATTATTTTTCATAATATTAGGTTATTAACGTTTTCATTAATATTAACTTGCTTTATAAACTATATATAAAAACGTGTTTAAATATTTTTAACGTAAAAAAACCTTTTTAATTAAAAAGATTTTATATAACTTAAAAATAGTGCCGTTATTATAGTAAAATCGTTTTATTAAAACGTTTAAAAAACTAAAATTTAACCTCGTTTTTTATAAATTTTATTATTTTATTCCTTAAAGAGTATTTCTTTTCGTAAATAATAATATCATAATATATTAAGAAAAAATTAAATTCTCGTTAATTAGTTAATTTAATAAATTCGGAAACGGTATATTTTCATAAGGGGAAAAAATCTATAATAATTTTTCGATATTAAGGTATTTTAAAATAAAGTTAAAAATGAAATTAATGATTTTCAATCGATTTATAAATAAACTAGCTAATTTAATTCTTAAAAAGAATTTATATAACTTTTTAAATATGTTTTTAATAAACGTTAAATTATTACCGAATTTTAATTTAATCTATTTTAATTTCGTTTATAAGTAATAATAACATGGCATTATTTTATATATAGCCGTTAATATATAACCCTCTATATATCTTTATTATATCTCGATTTATTCGATTTAACTTAAACTTTAATAACTTATATTATAAAGCTATTAATCGAATTATATTCTACTGTATCGAAATTAAAATATTAATATTATTCATCGAAAATAAGGATTTATTAAATATTTAACTAACGACTTTTTAACAAATAATACTATAGATTAAAAGACTTTTAAACTTAGAATATAATATTATTTAAAGAAGTAATGAAATAATAAACGAATAAATAAAATATAGTAATTATTTTAATAACTAAAACGGAGTTATTATCTTTTACATAAATTATAAAAAAGTTTTATATAATTTTCGATTAATTAACGAATTAAAAATAACTTTAAATACTAAACTATTAAATATATAATACGATAATCTCTTCTTAAAAAAGACGTAATCGTAAAACCAAGTTAAATAAATTAATAAATTATGCTGTCGGTTACTAAGCGTTACTAAACCCTAACCTTCCTATAGGTAACTTCAAACTGCCCAGTTATGCCCCTATCGACGACCATTTTTAACGGAATTTTAAACGGTTTTCGTAATCCGAAACAGCCGGATAAATTATCGTTTATAATTTTCCTTATATTAATTTGAAAATTAAATTTCGACGTTTTTAAAACCGTTATCGTTATTTTATAATTTTATCATTAAATTTTTTATAAGTTAGAAATTTTTTAATATAAATTTATATAAAAATCGATTATTTCCGCCGTTTTAAATTAAATCGTATTTTAAAATTAAAAACAAAACATAATTTTTTTCGGAAAAGTTATTAATATCGATAATAATATCGATATATTTTATTCGGCCGATTATTTTATTTAAATCGGGTAACGTAATCGAAACCGTTTCCGTCGAGATTCCGGAAATACGAAATATTAGGATTTTATATTCGGACTTAGCCGGCATATTTTAATTATCTTAATTAATAAAAGTTTAAAAAGTTTTAAAATTAATCGAAATTAAAGAAATTATAAAACTGGTAAAAGGTCGTAAAGTTATCTTATACGGACTTAAGGTTTACCGCGAAAAACTTAATATCTTTTAAGTTATTATTTAAAATTCCTTTTATTAAGCTAGTTAAAAAGTATAAAGTTTATTAAGGTTAAAATTTATCGGCATTACGTAATCGGCTTCGAAATAAGGCTTTTTACAACTAAGGTACAGTATATTATTACCGTAAAAATTATTAATAATTAATATAATTACTTCGTATCTTTAGCTTAGCCTAGATAATACGGCTTAAACTTAACAACCTTATATAATACGATAATTAGTAAATTATATAGTTTATTAACGCCGATATCGCCCTGTTATTTATAAAGTTACGGCGCGTAAATATATAAAAATACTAATTATAAAAAGTCGTAAAAATTCTTTATTAAGATTCGATTATTTATTTATAAGCAATATTTTAATTAATAGATTAATTAAAACTATGACATATTACGAAATATGTCGAACAGTAAGGAATTATTCTACGAACGATTTTTTAAAAAAAATTAATTAATTAAAAAGGTTTAATCGCCGAAGAAAAAGTAAAATAAAAAGTTATAACTTTAATAAATAATAAAAAATAATAATTAACTTTGTAAATAATTTAAAACGTAAAGGGGGTATATTAATTAATAAGGCGTATTAACGTACTTTATATACGAAAAGGCTCCCTTTAATTGGAAAATATGTAGTCCGTTAATAAGCTATATTTAATTTATACTTATAAAAGAAGTACTTATAGCTAGCCGAATATTAACAATATAACTAATGTCCCCTATATTTGATAACAATTTATGCCCTCGTATAAGATTAGAAAATTTTTAGTACCTTAAGTTTGAGCACTTAGGACCTGTAGCGTTAAAATCGTTTCTTAAAAATACTAGGAACGTTATTATTTAAAAGCTGTTCGATTAACTTTACTAGATCACTTTTATAGCCGGTACCAACCCTATGAATTAGTAAGATAAAAGTGGAATTACTAATTTTAATATTTCTATTAATTTAAGTTTCGATTTAATTTATACGTTATTTATTAACTATTTTAACCGTTTAGAAACTTTTAGAATTAAAGTAAGCAAAAATTAATACGATAATTAAATATTATTAATCCGGGCCTGCTAAGAAAAACTAGTAGTTTTTAGCAAATAAATGTAGATATTGCTGACATTAAACGATACGAACGGTTTGTTAATATTAATGTTAATTCCCTATAAATATCGGATATTAAAGTTAACCGAACTGCTCTTAATGGTACTGCGCGTAAAATGTAAAGACTATGCTCGTACGTACGTTTCTTAGGTTATTTCAAAACGCGCCCCCGAGAGCCCAGCTTCAAGACCATTCTGACGCATTATGTAGGATTATTTCGATTATCTTACAGGCCATAAGGGTTCTCGGTGGCTCCTGGTGATCAAAAGTACAGTGGGACGCTTTTCGCCTGTCCCACCGTTAATCGTACTTACGAAATGGCGTTCCGTATTATCAGAGACTTCGAGCGCTGAGTGCGCAGGTATTACAGGCTCCCGATTTGCAAAATCAAGCAGGACAATGGTTTATATTTAAGGAAAGCTAGGTTATGACCGAGGTTAGCGCTTTACGCCAAGATGCTCTTTGGGCTAGCGGTAGCGTTGTGTCAAACAAGTTCCCTGCACGAATGATTTGGCCAGTTGGGATCAACGTACCTTCGAAAAGAGGTTTAGGGTTCGATTCCGATAAGTTACCAAGGTGAAAAGACCATTCCGGGCGTTTTAGGGCTTAACTGGGTGCCCGAGTTCGACATGCGCATAGTGCGCCATAGTACGGGCGATAAAAAGCCTTGTACGTTGTGAACATGTCTCGTGCATATATGTTGAACCTAGCCACGCCGTGGCTTGGTTAGCTAACAGGCTAGTGGAAATTGTTTCGGTTACTCCGGTATCCTTATCTCTTAACTATTACTGTTTTTATCTGTATTTAGAGAGGGTTTATTACCTTTACCTTTTATTTAAAACCTTTTAAATGTTATATAACCTTTAATATATATATATTTTTTTAGTTATATACTTTAATACGTAATACCAGGGTTTTACACTTATATGCCCGGTTCGCATTTTTTTTAGTTATACTTTAATATATTCGTTATATTCGTTTTTATTAAAGTTATTTAAAATTTCGTTATCGCTTTTACGGTATATTTATTGCTCCGTTACCTAGGTGTTACGACTTAACGGAGGGGAGGTTCCGGAAACGGTTCTAGTAGGCCGAAATAGGACCTAAGTGGGTTAGATTACGTGACCGGATTATTAATTTATTATGAGTGAGCTAGTGAGCTGGATTACCAATTTATTATAAGTAAGCCAGTAAGTTGGATTATTAATTTATTATAAGTAAGTTAGTGAGTTATAAGAGAATATATATATTTATTAAATCCTATAGTTTAAATAGTATTAGCTTGTAATATAATTTGGTTATTTAAGATGCTTTTAGTATTATTAAACGTAATTAAGTTATTTTCGTTATTTAGATTTTTATAATATAATTGTTAATATAAACCGTACGATTTGGTTTAATAATTGGTTAATTAGCTTAGTTGTTATATGTTGTAAGTTTTTGTTTAGTAGTATTGTTAGATTTTAAGTAATTATTCGAATTATTAAGATAGTTTTTAGTATTGAAAAGATTATTATTAACTAACAGTTTTAAGATAAGTTTAAAGAGTTAAAGGTAGAAGTTTTGCGATTTAAAAAAACGACAAAAAAAGATTTTAATATTTTAAAGATTAAGGTTAAAAAACTTTAACTTTACGATAGAAAAACCGATATTTAGAGTTTCTTTATTTAAACGCGAATGTATTTACGGTTCCTGGTTTTTGATAATTCAGAGGATATGATTTTTGCCGTTACGGTATTTTTTACCGGGGACGTATTTAATTAATTCGAATTAATTATAAGGGATTACCTGGAAAAGGCAGAAGACGATATGGAGATATTTATTAAGGAATTTTTCGTTAATTATTCCAACTTTAAAGAAAAGTTAAAAGTTAATTTCGATAATTCTGATAAGGAACGTATTGCTGTATAGAAGATTTTATAATTACGATAAAAAGGATTAGCGTTTAAATACGTAATGAAGTTCCGAAATTTAATGGTTAAAGTAAGATGGGTGGACGAAAAGGACGATATTTTAATTAACGTGTTTTATAAGGGATTAAAGGATAACGTTAAAAACGAAATAATTAAATTGGAGCGATTAATTTTTTTAAGTAAATATATTATTAAAGTAGTAAAAATCGATAATCGACAGTTCGAAAAGCGATAAGAAAGGAAAAGCTAGTATACTTTATAATATAAGTTTAATTAGATTAATAGAGGAGGCGGATGTGCTGCGTTTTTTATTTTTTACGGGATTTAACCGGGCTTTATAAAGATCGGAACGGTTTAATAGCGAGATTAATCTTAGTTTAAATGTTATAATTGTGGTAAAAAGGGGTATAAGGTTTTCCAGTATAAGGTATTTAAAAGATTTTAATAAAGTAATTAAACTTTTGTACCTGAAGGATAATAATAAGACGATAGAAAGGATAATAAAAAATCGATTAATATGGTTCGATTGCGGTGTACGGTGGTATAGTGGTATGAGGATTATTCGGGATAGAAGGTTTTTATTAAAGAAAAATTATTTGTTTAATTTTAATAAAGGAAGTAATAAAAAAAATAAAATTAATAAGTTTTGTAAGAATAGTTGTAAAAATATAATAAATGGAAGGAAGATTTATGTTTAGGAGAATTGGAATAATATATAAAAATTTATGTTATTTATTGTAATAAGTTTAAATGTCGGTTTTATTAAGAATGGAAAGAGGTAATTTATTAACGTATAATTCGAATGTATTAATAAGGGTTTGATTTTAGATAATAAAGAGGAGTTAATAAAAATGATTAATAATGGTATCGATATTTACGATTATTTATGAGTTAAAATGAAATTAATTAGAAGGTAGTTTTGTGGAGTTGGTTATTAAGAGAGTTATGTTTATAAGAAAACTTTTTTTGTTATTTCGGGTGATGTAATTATTAAACGGAAGAAAAGTTGATTTAAAAGATAGTGGAAAAATATTGTTAGTAAGTTATTACCGATTTAGGTATTTAATTGGTTTTTATTACCGATTTAGAAGATAGAAGAGTAATTAAAGAAAAGATTAAGAGTTTTATTAAAGAAGGATAATAGGATTCGGAAAACGAAAAAAAATATAATAATTAATGGGAAGATAATAATTTATAAACGATATTATTTAACGAAAAAATAATCGAGATTTTCGTAAAGCAGATATATAAATAAATAGATATATAATAATAATTTAAGGAGTTATAAGAATAAGTGACGTAAATAAAAAAATAATTAGAAGAATTTCGAGTATAAAACGATTAAAATAAGAAGATATTATAAGAACTTTTACGGATTTTAAAAGAATAACGTTACCTGTAAAAAAGTTGCGGGTAAGCAAAAGGAAGAAGGTTAAATTATAATATTTTAAAAAGGTTTTAAACGTAATAATCGGAATTATTAATAATAACGTTATTATTATATAAGTACGAATTAAAAGGAACTGGTATACCGTAATAGTGGATTACGGAGTAATAATTGTAAATTATATTAATCCGGAGATAATAAATTAGTTAAAGTTATTATAAAAGGAAAAAAATTATTTTTATAAGGTTGAGAATGTTAAATGTTAGAGATTTATTTACGACGATGGATGGGTTAAATGTGAGATTGATTATTTTAAGACTTTTGTTAAAGGAAAAAAATAGATTATTAATTTCGATATTATTTTATTGAATGGATACGATATGATTTTAGGAAAATTATGGTTACGCCGGTATAATTTTTTAATTAATTAGGAAATTAATTAGGTAAGTTTCCGTTTATTTCTTAGTGTAAAATAAGGAACGGATAATATAAGATCTTAATATTCGATTGATAAAAACGATAAATGCAGGTATAAGGATATGATAAAAATTTTATTATTTAAAATAATAAGATATATTTAGAATAAAAGATATAATAGGAAAATACGATACGTTATTATAAATTTTAGAGTACGGTTTCGATAGATAAACGATGATTTATAAGCATAACCCGAGAGATTATTAAAATGGATAGCGAAGGTATTATTATAATATTACGAGTATAAGAAATTTTTTCGAAAAAAATTCGATACGAAATTGTTTTAATACAGTAAATGGGATTATAAAATAATTTTTAAAAATAGTAAAATAATTGTTTTTTATTTTATTTATAATTTGAATAAAATAAAGTTATACGTTTTTCGTAATTATTTAAAAAATAAATTACGAAAAGGATATATATAACGTTTTAAATTATTAATAAAATATTTAATGTTTTTTGTTTTACGAAAAAATGAGAAGTTATAATTTGTTATTAATTACCGGTAGTTTAATAATATTACTGTTAAAGATAGAATACCGTTATTTTTAATTATTAAGATTAAAAATTAATTATAAGACGTTAAATGGTTTATAGCTTTAAACTTAAAAACAAGGTATAATTAGATTTGAATTAAATCCGGAAACAAATAAAAAATAGCTTTTAAAATAAAATATGGATTATTTGAATATTTCGTTATACTTTTTAGATTTACGAACGTATTAGTAATTTTTTAACGGATAGTTAATTATATATTCCGAAAATATTTTGATATTTTTATTATGTATTACCTCGACGACATCCTTATTTATTCGAAAATAAAAAAGGAATATATAAAATACGTTTATAAGTTTTTACAAATTTTATAAGACGTTAACTTTTTAATTAACGTGGAAAAAAGTACCTTTTATACCCAGGAAATTAAATACCTAGGATATATTATTACTCCGGGATATATTAAAATAGACCTTAAAAAAATTTTTGTAATTAAGAATTAAAAAACGTTTATTAATATTACCGAGATATAAATATTCCTTGGATTTGTTAATTACTATCGACGATTTATACGATATTTTAATAAGGTTATACGGTTATTAACAGAATTTACCAAGAAGGATCGACAATTCGTATAAGCTCCAGCTATAAAAGAGGCCTTTTAACAGCTTAAAGATACTTTTATTAATAAACTTATCTTAATAATATACGATTTAAATAAATTAGTAAAATTAAAGACCGATATTTCAGATTTTATTTTAGAAATAATAATTTACTAACAAAACGATTAAGGAAAATTATATTTTACCGCTTTTTACTTTTATAAATTATACGGTGCTAAATTTAATTACCTTATTTACAATAAGGAATTCTTAGCTATTATTAAAGCTTTTAAGGAATTTAAATATTATCTTAAAGGAAACTAACACCAGGTAAAAATATATACAAATTATAAAAATATTTCCTATTTTGTAACTATAAAAAAATTAATCGGATAATAATTACGTTACGTAAAATATTTTTCAAAATTTAATTATATCATCATCTATCGCAAAAAATTAAAAAACAGTAAAATAAATATTTTCAGCAAACAACCAGATTTAAAAAATCCTAAAGTAAAAATATAACAAACTATATTTAACTAAACGTTAAAAGGATACTTATAATAATAATATATTAACATTATTAAAATATTTACACCTAATATATATAAAGAAATATAATAATATTATAACAATTTACCAAATAACTAAAAAACGGATAAAATTTACGTACTAAAAAAATATTAAGAAAATTTAATACGAAAAATACATAAATATTAACTACACGGATATCTAAGGATTTATAAAACTTTAAAACGCTTACGACGAACATATTATTTCCCTAAAATAAAATTAACTGTATAAAAAATTATATAACAATATAATATCTACATTAAAACAAAAGTTAAACGATATAAACCTTACGGGAAATTACAACTATTACCGGTTATTATACGGCTATAGGATTTAATTACATTTAACTTTATTACAAAGTTTCTTTTATCAAAAAACCCAGCTACGGATATATATTATAACAATATCTTTATAATTGTTAATTAATTTATAAAGTTTTCCTATTTCTTACCTTATAATAAAGATATAAATACCGAATAAATAATATATATTTTCTTTTGATATATATATAATATACATAAATTACTAACGAAAATCATTTTAAACAAAAGTATAACTTTTACCTTAAAGTTCTGGCAAAATTTAATAATACAACTTAGCCTAAATTATAAATTATTAAACGCTTTTAAATTCCAAACAAATAAATAAACGGAAAAAACTAACTAAACGTTAGAAATATACCTATAATACTATATTAATTACGAATAAAACAATTAAATTAAAAAACTACCTATTACATAACTAACCTATAACACCAACTATTATAATAATATCAAAACAATTCCAATAACTACTAATTTTAGTTTTATTCCAGAAATTTACAGAAAAATACGAAAAAAAGGGTTAATTAATATCAAAATAATTTTTACTTTAAAATAACTTAAATAATTATACCAAGAAATAAAAACAAAACTTTAATTCGTACGTAAACAAATAAATAAATATTATAACCAAAAAAAATTAAAAAAACTAACCTTCTTAGAAAAAAAAAAAATTTATTTAACTACCAAAAATATGAAAATTAAACGCCTAAACCAAAAACTCGACTTTAAATATATTAATCCATACAAAATTGCCAAAAAAAATTTAAAAAATAATTACCAATTAAAATTACTACCCAAAATCAAACTCTATCCAATCTTTTATATTTCCTTATTCGAATTAATAATAAACATTATTAAAATACACATAATATAAAATAACGTAAAAACAAAGGAAAAAAAGAAAACATATAAAGTTAAGAAAATATTTAATATAAAAAAAAAAAAAACTTACCCAATACTTAATTAAATGGAAAAATTACCCAAATTTTAAAAACACTTAAAAACCTACCAAAAACCTTATTAACGTCCAACGCCTATTAAAAAACTTTTACCAGCAACGGCAAAACCAGCAATAAATACGTCCCAATCTGCACTATCCAAAAAAAAAAGGCCTTAATTAACAGCACCCCAGTTAATAATATCAGCACTACCAAAAACCTAAACGGCTACCGCCGATTCTAACTTTTAACGATCAAACTTATCCTATTCGTCCAAAAATTACAAAACGCGATTTACAAATTTAATACCTTAAATCTGGTATTATTAACGTTATTTACGTATACGGGATAAATAAATTAAGGATTCGGTAAAGGCCTATTCCGCAACAAATTCTTTTTTTTTTAAACGACGGGCTTCGGTAACGTAATAATTAATTATCGTTACGGAAACACCGGTACTATTACAAAAACGGCCACGGCAGATACACTCCTTATAACGGAACACCCCCGTTATCATTTAACAACTAAATCCCTTAAAAAAACAAAAAAAACACGGTATCGTTTCGAAATTTTCCAAATTAATTAAATTAGCCAAAACATAACGTTACTTTATTTTACGCGAACGACCCTTAATAATACGACTTAACATAATAAAATAAAGATTTACAGAAAAAAAAAATCCTTAAAAGCAAAAATCCTAAAAAAAAAAAAATCGTATTACGACCTAACGAAAAGGAAATCCCGGAAACGGTCCTAATAAACCGAAACAAAACCTAAATAAATTAAATTATATAACCGGATTACCAACTTACTATAAATAAGCTAATAAACTGGATTATTAACTTACCATAAGTAAGCCAGTAAGCTAAATTACCAACTTACCATAAATAAGCCAGTAAGTTATAAAAAAATATATATATTTATTAAATCCCATAATCTAGATAATATCAACTTATAATACAACTTAATTACCTAAAACGCCCTTAATATTACCAGACGTAACTAAATTATCTTCGTTACTCAGACTCCCACAATACAACTGCTAACATAAACCGTACGACTTGGTTTAATAGTTGGTTAACTAGCCTAGCCGTTACACTAGGATATTTATCGTTTAACCGTTATATTTTTACTTATTTTAACCTATTTATTCTTTATATTATTTTTAAAATTATAGTTACTTAATTAATAAACTTTAATAATTATTTTTTGGGGTAAACCTTTAATTTTTAAAAAAAGAAATTTAAGAAATATAATATTTTTAAATTTTACGTTAATACGAAAACTAGTATATTATAGAAATATATTAACCTTAACGTAACCTAGATATTACCTATATTACTTATACCGGTTATTTTTAAGTTTTAATATTTTTAAAATGAAATAATTAATAAGTTTACTATAAATACGGCTAATTATATTAAATACGCGAAAATTCTAAAATTATATAATAAAAAGTAATCTTTATATTTTATTTAATAAAAGCTTTTATTAAAGTTAATACGTTTTTAAACTAATTTATTTATTCCGATTATTATTAAATATATTAGAAAAAAGTTACGTTTCGAACAAAATTAATTACCTTAAAAAATAAATTTAAACTTAATCATAACGTTTAGATTTATAAAATACAACGTTTAATATAAATAAACGTTAAAAATTAACAAGATTTAAATAAATATTTAAGAATCTATATATTAGAAAACGTATATTAAAACTAAAAAGTTTTACATCCTAACCGTCGCCGGTTATTACGGCTACTTTAATTTCTTAAAAGCGGTTAACGTTTACTTATCTAATTTTTTTATTACCTAGATTACTGCGGTAAAAAAAACTATATTCAAAAGTAAAAATCCTGCTAAATTATTACTAATATAAAAATTCGTAAAACAGTTCCGAAACTATATAAAATTACGGAAAACTTCAGGCGTTACCGCCGAATAACTGTTATAAAAAAAGTCCGGTATTATCTTTAACAGAAAAACTTCTAATTAAATAAAAACGTTTAAAAACGCCTAAAGTAATTATAATAATAATAATAATAATTACGGTAAGTATTTAACGCGGAAATATTTGTATAAAATAATATATATCTTAAAAAAATACTCCTATATCTATAAAAAGATTTAACTTAACGGGTAAATCAAAAATCTTAAAATTAAAAAATAAATAAACGAACGTTTTTCGAAAAAAAAAACCCTACTTTAAAACGCGCAATTAAACACGCTAAAAAAAACGTAATAACAAATTTTTTAATCTGCTTTAACGTTTTTAATAACAGGATTTTTTACAGATTTATAAGCTAATAACGTTATTACCGGATATAACCTAACAAAAATTTATACTCCTAAATATTTATTTTAACTTTTATAGAAAAAATCGCAAAACTGATTTTTTTTAATCCATACTCACCGAAAAATAATAGAAAACTTTTAATTAAAAGGAAATATCTCAACATTATAAAAAAAATTACGTTTACTACGTTAACAAAAAAATCCAATACCTTCCTTTTAAAAAACTATTTATATATCCCTAATATATATATTAACCTAATCTCGTACAAACTTTTTTAACAAGTTGGAATTTATTAAAATTACGAAATTAACGTTATATATTAGAAAATAATAAGTACGAAAATAATTAAAGTTAATTAAATTAAATGTTAATTTGTTATATATTATATTAAGGTAATAGCTAAAAATAATAACGACGATACTATTAATTGAATAACGTTTATAATAATTAAAGAATTTACGGTTACCGTTTCGAAGGACGTGAACGACCTTAAGGATAAAGTTATCCTTAAAAGCATAAATAAGGACTTTATTCCGAAATCTTTAATTTAGAAATTCCTATTACTAGAGCTAATTCCCTAATAAAAGTTTTACGGCAATAACTTTAACCTTCCCTTAAAGTTTTTAAGAAAAGATGTTATGTTATAATATCGAAAAATAATATATTTAAATTTACGTATTTTCAAAAAAATAATATAAATAATTATTAAAATAAAAATTTAATTATTTTTAACAATTTAATAATAAAACTGTTAAATCGTTAAAATACGGGAAAAGATATTACGGAAGTAATTAATTAAAGAAAGTAAATTTTTTAATACGATATACGTTAATTTTTTTAAATTTAGCAATACTTTCGACCGTCGTACGAAAACGTTAATTATTATATATTTAGTTATTAACATTAGTTTTAATTATACTTTAAAGCCGAAAAAATATGCTTTTACCGTTTTTATAAATACCGTCGTTTTCTTTAAAAAATAATTTTATATTAAGGTTAAAACGATTATATTAAATGGTAAAACTTTTTTTTAAAATAAATTTCGGAAATAGTTTTTTAATATACATATTATTTATAAACGTTTAAAAACGTACCGGGGGCGTAATTATTACGAAAATACGTTATCTAATTATCGATAGCAACTTTTCTTTAATTTATAACTTACAATTATAAAAATAATTACGTATATCGTCAATCGTATATTTATTTAAACCCTAAGTTAAAAAACTTTTATTTAAGTTTTTAACGAATAATTAACTAAAAAAAAAAAAAATACCTCTCCCCGAAAAAAATCTAAAAATAAACGTAATAAATATCGTACTTTTCGGATCAAAAATTTATACGTTTATAAAAATAACCAGGTAAAGCGTAAAACGCTTAAAAAAAATAAATTCTAAAACGTATATCGGTTATCTCGTAAAATACGTAATTAATAATTTTTATAATGTTTAAATCTTTTTATAATAATACGTAATAATCGTTAAAAACGTTATTTTTAATAAAACGAAAATATATTAAAGTAAATAATAAAATATTTTATTCGATATTACGGATTTAAACGACTAAATTAATAATATTTTAATTTTACTTAAGATAATAACCTTTTTAGAAACTTTTAAAGTTATCTTTAACAATAATTCTTTAAAAATAAGTATCGTTAAAAAAATAAATAATTCGGAACCCGAAAATGTCATTTACGATACGATCGTTTTAATTACAAATCTCTTTAATTAAAAAATTTCATAAAAAGTTAAAAATATAAAAAGTAATAAAACCTATAATTTATATTTAAACGAAATATTTTTAAATTCGATAATTAATAATAATTCCGAAAAAGATTTTAATAGTATTTTTAATAAAACGGATAATTCGGAACGTAAAGTTATATAATTTTATCTACCTATACCCGGAGTTATTCTAGCCCCGGAATATTTAAATAATTAATAACACCGTATACCTTTATTAGATAAAGCTTAAAATATATTATTAAATCCCTTTTAATTACCATAATACCGTACCGAACTAAATTTTCTGGATTATCTAATTATTTTTAAATCCGGAACGCAAAAGGAAAAAAAAAATTATTTTCGGCTAATATTAATTACGGATTAAAATATAAAAAACGCCGTATTTGTTTAATAATTTTTAACGTTATTTTTACGGTTACGTTTAAGTTTAAATATTTTAATCACAAAAACTCTTTTCTGCCTTTTAAAAATTAATAGGAAATTATTTAATATGAATATGTTAAAAAATAAAAAGTAATTACGTTAAAGGAATAAAATTAAATATACTACGTTAAAAAGTTAATTACCGTTATCTTAATTTAATAAATTATTAAAAACGCTAAATTTAACGTTATCTTTTTGTTAATAAAAGTATTTATTTATAAATTTAATAAATACGGAATAATTTAAAAATTTAAAGCTAAAATTATTATCCGGGGTAATTTTTAACCGCGTAATAATTTTAATGCGTACGTTTTTACGTTAATAAAAAGGTTTTTCTATATATTTAAAATTATTATAACTCGATTTAATTTTAAATTTCGTTAGTTTAATATTATTAACGTATATTTATATAGTTATCTTAATAAATTAATATACGTATATTTTTTATAGGAGTTTATACGTTCGGGTTATTATTTAAAGCTGTTAAGTATTTTATATGGTTTAAGGCGATTATTATATTTATAATAGCGGAACTTTTTGAAAAGTTTAAAAAAATTAAAATTAAAATTTATTCCGGATAATTTCTATATTATAACTAATAATTAGTTAACATTATTTTTTTACGTTAACGATATATTTATAATATATAGAATTCGTAATTTTTCGGAATATGTATTATACGCAATTATATACTTAAGAAATTATAATTATTACAAAATATTTATTAGGAAAAGGTATATTTACGATTCGAAATATTTAAATTCGGAAAACGTTATTTTAAAAAGTTTTAAAACGAAATATCCGTAATTTTAAAGAAATTATATTTCGAAAAAGTTAATAGCTTATTATATAAAATACTTAATATTCGTCCCGATTTAATTAAAATTATTCTTTATTTATTACGATATTATAAAAACCTAAATTTTACGTTTATTTTATACGTATTTTAATTTTAGAATTCGGAAGTAACGAAAATTTTAACGTACGAACGTTTTTTTATATATATAATGCTTTTTTCGTAGATTATTTTAAATAGAAAAATTTTTAAGGATTTGTATTATTATTTTTCGGTAATCTTATTATAAAAAAAGTTATTAAGCAGGATATAATTATTATTTTAAGTACGGAAACAAAGTTTTTAATTTTTTTATATTAAGATTATTTAAGGTTATAGATTTAATATTAAAAAAGGATTTAATTATTTAGATAAATAATAAATAAACGATACGTTTAATTACGAAATTATAATACGTTAATATTTAAAATTATTAATGTCGTAAGATTTATATAATAAGAAAGATAAAGATTAAGTAAACGTTTATTAACGTTATAATAATTAATAGACTTGGTAAGTTATTAAAATTATAGTAGTATTAGTAATTTATTCAGTTATTAAATTTTAAAAACGTTATTATACCTTTACGGTTATTTAGTAATTAGGGTCTATTACTTTAATTTCCTTTTAAATATTCGTTTTCGTTATATCTTTTATTTTTATCCTTAGATAACCTTAAAGATAGGGTTAATAAGGAAGCTTTTTAATAAAGTTTCTATAATCTAGCGGTATAATATTAGGTATTAATACCTAAATGCATAGATTCGAATTTTATTAAAGGTTTCGAAATCGAAAGTAGAAGGATTCCTACTTTCGATTTTTTTTTAAATTTTATTTTTTTATTGCTTTAACTATTACGGTATTTCCTTTTTTTGAGCAGTCGCTTAATATCGTAAGAACTTTAACTATTATTTCCTAATAGCTGAGGGAGTGTGTTGAACTTAGTTACGCTATGGCTTGGTTAGCTAACAGGCTAGTAGAAATTGCTTCGGTTACTCCAGTATCCTTATCTCTTAATTATTACTGTTTTTATCCGTATTTAGGGAGGGTTCATTACCTTCACCTTCTATCTAAGACTTTCTAGAGGTTATGCAACCTTTAATACACTCCTTCTTCAGTTATATGCTTCAGTGCGTGATGCCAGGGTCTTACAATATATTGTCCTGCCGACCAATATCTGGGGGTGTGTCACAGTTAAGATGAGTTGTGCTATTCGCACATTAGTTTTTTATATGGGAGCTATACATTACTTTTTTTACACCTGCCACCGACCCGCCACCATTTCAGTCACCTCATAACACTTATTGCTTACCTTTAAATAACTTAATAATATAAGGTCTTTTAAAGGACTTTTATAACTGATGTTAATTTATATTTACTATAAATAATAACATT